>JAQFVV010006199.1:25622832-25749516 GCA_028023455.1 Epiperipatus broadwayi | reverse complement strand
TTACTATAAAAAGAAAAATATCCAAATAAAGAACTGTTCCAGCTTGATTTTTTTGAGAGGGGTGATAAGATGCACTTGTCACACTCTCTCACTTATTTCAAATGAAATGACTGTTGAATTATGAATGGTACTGTTGCAGACCCCAAATCATTTGGGCACTGCAATTAAATAGTACCTGGATGGAACCAGCTAAGGCAGCCTCCGGATTGAGAACTATGGTATGAACAACAGACCAGTCTTCCATTAATAAAGTCTTCGCAGGAATTGGCCCAAGGAATCGTGAGCTCTTCTATTGCAAATTATGAACTATACAATTTTTTTTTTAAAAAAAATTTCTTTTAAAAAGTAATTAAGAACTTTCATCAAGATTTGACAAACTAAACCTAATTTTTAAAAGGAACTTTAATCTGACTTAAGATTTCAAAATCAATTATTGATGTTTAATTTTAAATATTTTGAGTTTGCTGATGTAATCATTTCCATTTTTTTAAAAATATTTATTGACTAAATTATTTAAAATGCATTAAATTTAAGTTGGATATAGATGACTGCACGGATTCGTTAACGTAATTATGTTTTTATTTTCATATTTGATTAAAATATATAGATATTCGGTAAATATGATACCTCACATTGAGTATCTAAAAATGTATTTATTCGAGTGTCTTTTAAGTTATTGGTGTCAATGCGGCATCTTATGATGAATGCCATTGGGTTTCTTGTAAATTTCCCTCTGCAATTCCATCAATGACTTTATATTTTGATCGTCTATGTTTATTTTGAAATGTTTTTAACTGAGTAATCTATGTAGCCTATCTATACTGAATATTATAAAACAAACTTTTATAAAATGTCCATCTGTGCAGACTTTCTTAATAATTTAAATTTAAAAATTAATAACCAATCTAAAATAATAAATTTTATTCCTCAAATTTTAAATGTTTATATATGTGCATTAATAAATGTTTTTTTTGTGTGTTATTACTGGCAGTGGCTTCTTTTATTTATTTTTTTAATATTGAAAATATTTTTAGATAAGAATTCATATTTTCTAAATCTCTGCATCTCTCTGAGCTAATGGCATGGGCTGATGGTCGGAATAAAACATATGTAAAAGTTGGATCTTTAACTTATGTATCTGTCTACTATATAAATTTTCCAGGTTCAAATGGCCTGGTGGTGCCCTGTACGGCAAATACGGTAAGACTGCTAGCTCCAAATTCCCCGATTGTTATAATATATTTCAGGACTCGAGGAAGCCACATCTAACTATAGTCGGACTTTGAGTCTTCTTATAGAATGCCATGGATGATGTTATTTAAAATATAATCCAATTCACTCCTCTATTAATAACCTCGTTACTCTCGGAATTCGAGCTCAGAGTAGAAATTTGCAATCGACTCTCTTCAGGCATTTCCACAAATATCCCATAGTAATAATAAATTTAATATAAGCTATATATAACTTCTTTATAAATATTAAATCACTAAGTTGATTTAACATATATATGCATGAGTATGTATATTTATAAATATTGGTTTTATAAAACGACTAAATAAAATAAACAAACGAGACCTGTTTAATTTTGAAATCAAGTTTAACACATTTTAATCAGTAATAAAAAACAAAATATTATCACATAAAAACATTAAAATTTAGAATTATAATCTGTGCTTATATACACTAATAAATTATTTAATATTCAAAAAAAATAATAATAATGTAATCATTTACATATATATATATAATTTAAAATCATGCGTATAATAAATACACATGATACATTATAAATCTACCTATTGTGTCATTAAAATAATTCAGTGTGTATTGTATGTCTATATACGATAATATCCATTCACACTAGATTAATAATAGAATGTATTCTGATATTAGTTATGTATGTTTAAAAATATATTATGTTAATTGTCATGTAAGATTCAATTTGGAATATAATAAAACTTACTTCCAAATTGAAATAATTTAAAAACGTTTACCTTAGTCAGCTGTCATTTCCATCAGAGTATATATCAAAATATCAACATCTAAATTTTATTAAATAAATAAAAAAAAATAAAGTGTTCATCTTATCAGTTCTCCACTTTAATATACGAAGTAATTTTTCTAAGTAAATATAATTATCCACAAAGGAAATAAAGTTTAAGAGTTCTTAAATTATACAATGAAGTAATCCAAGATGAGAAAGAATACGGTTTTATATCCCTCCTTAGACGAAATAAAATGATGATGAATGTTGAAACATAAAGTTCATTGATCATCCTTCGAAGAGGCAATCCAGATATTCATTCTTTAAATATTTATGTAGTAAAATATTTAACATCTTCTTCAATATAATACTCCAATATTAAAGCAGCTTTTTAAATGAGAATTACGACGATTATATTTTAGGCATTGATTAAGTAGGAATAAATTTACATGTTCGGGTTTAAAACATCAGTAGAAATCCCTGGCATAAATTATCTAGCCACAGAACATCTTTATAAATTTTTGTCTTCTTAAATATATATTTTGTAAACTCATTTCGAAGACGTTGATAACTTTTATAACCTTGTTAATTACAATGATTATTTTTTTATAGTTCTTTATAATATTCAAAGGCAGTAAATTAATTACTTGAAGCAGGTTTTAAAATATTGAATCTTCTTTTTTTTAATTTTTCTTAAATGTGTTCTAAATTCGAACACATTTAAATTTACAAACGTAGTTCTTGCCTTGATAACTAAATAGAAGATTATTGTTATAACAATATTAGTTCGTTTTTATACTGGATTAATTTCAGCAAGCATATCACATAATCACGCTCACGCTCTCTATTGTTTAACATATACAATTTGTAATGAACCCCAAACATTTATTTCCTTTGTTTCAACTGATAAAAATGCAATGTTGACTTAAGGCTTTGTCAAATGTCAAGTTTTATATTAACAAAAAAAAATACTATTAGTTAGAAACATTTTATTTATGTGTGTGTATAAATAAACTAGAATTATTCATTTTTAGAATTATTCTTTTAATACTAACTAGTCTATATATATATAGCTGATACATGAAAAGCTTAAGATAGGTGTAAGTTATTTATATCTGTTGATTCGATATAGGCACAGTTAAATTCACAAAGAAACACAAATTGTTTTAGGTGAGGCTCATATGGTACTCTCACATTACCCCCTTCCTTAAAAAGTTCAAATTTTATATTTACCATTAAAATTTGGACACTTAATGTGTGTCAATGTATGCATTAAATATAAAGTTGTGGAGCTTGTTTTTCTTTCCTGCTTTTATCAACCCTTATTATTTGCTCTATTTTTTTTAACCCTTTCTCTTTCTCTACATTAAATATTATTCAATTTAAACAGAAGGATAAGGAAGTTTATATATATATAGGGTTCTTTCTTTTTCTTCCCTTTTCTATTTATTTTCCTTTGATGGATTTATTGTCATGTGCATCTTTTATAGATGTCACATATATTTGTTTGGTAGTCTCCATCCTGCTTTTCTTTAAGACTTATGGACTCTTTTGAGAACTATCCAAAACCTAAGAACATCCATCATTCAGCATGGATTAACTCTTAAAACAGTTTTAGTTTTCAGGTATCCTAAGAATTAATTTTAATTGCTTAACATACCCTCATCAAAGAAAATTAATATCTCTTTTGACTTATATACATCCTTATACATATATATACCCATATACTTTTAAATGAAAACTTTTTTCCCCCTTACCTATTCTAAATGATCTTTTCTTTCAATATTTTACTTTATACATAAGTAAAATGTGGCAAACATTATTAATTTGTTTGACCAAAATAGGGTTTTAAAGCTCTAGCATTGTAAGTGCCTTTAATGTCTCCCTTTATATTTATCCAGAATGCATTGGGACCTGTTTGCTTTATGATAGTATAAGGTCCTTCATATTGATGGTAAAACTTTTGATATTTGCTCTCTTGGGGTTTACTCATATGAGGTGTTTTTATAAAAACTTGATCCCCAATTTTGAATTTGTGTGAAATTGTCTTCACATTTTTATTTCTTTGACTGGCCTTTTTTTTAACAAGTTGTTTATAAGCTTTTACTCTATCTTTTTATATATCCATATATATATCCACAAAGCGCATGTACATTGGCTTAATGCTGATTGTTATTACAATTTAACAACATCACGCTATATAAAATAAATGTCTTATTTATACATATCCATATCAAAATATATAATAATGGACTTGCATTTTAACCATAACTTGTACTCTAATAAACCTGTAAGTATTTTTTTTTATACTTTGGTTAACTTGATGCATTTTATTATTATTAATATCAACTTCAATTATTTATATACATATATACATTTATTCTCCTAAAAGAACAGCCTAATGGATTCTATCATTACCGAAAGTCCATTGTCACATCCCAAAGTCGTAATCCATGAAGTCCTTCCTTATATATGTGCTTTACTTTTTAAGCACATCCATTAACATGTTCAATGAATGTGAAGGGACCTTCATAAGTATTACACAACCTATGGAATTGTGAACCTTTCTGTCTCTTAGCTTGTATTATAAATATCTTTATTATTGTCTGAAGACTTTTTATAATTTGTTTATCTTCAGGATTATGGTGATGCTTCATACACCATAATTTACACTTAAGACAATTAAATCTATTGCCTTCATTCATATCTTCTAAATTAAACATTCTATTAAGACAACCTTCTTTTCCATTAAATATTATCATTGATAATGATATTATCAGATGGTTGTCATACAATTTATCAACACCTTGTTGATGAAATGTTTTACTTTTGTTTTGGGAGTAAATACAAATATGGTGGGATGACTCAAAATACACTTCACTGTTGTATTCATCTATTATATCTTTAGATAGTGGAGTCATCTCAAGTTTCATGAGTTCATGATTTAACTTGTTATTAATACAAGAAATCCGAAGTCTTAATTTATCTAGACATTCAGTATTATCAGTTGACTGTGTTTCTTTCAAGTCCTGAGACTCAGAATTTAATTTATATTTCACATGATCCATATCCTCTTCTTTTTCTAAGATATTTGGATCAGATTCAAGCACTTTAGTAATGCTGCAATGATCTTCTACTTCATTGCTCTGCTGTATGGGAAAATGATAGTCATGACAGTTTTCTTCTGAAATATTCATTTGAACTAAGAGTGATCTGTTCTGGATGCTATCATTATATTCACATATCTCATGCTCAGGGTAAGTTTTGGATTCTTGGCATTGAATTGCCATCAATATTGTTGATACTTTTGTGTCATGAAGTCTTTCTACTTCATTGGCAGTTTGTTTCTTTTCAACAACTTTGATTTCTACTTGCATCTTTTCCTTAACATTATCAATATCTTTCTTTAACTCTTCTTTTATAGAAATTATGTCTTCTTTTAATTTCCCTTCCATATTATCCATATCAACTTTAGTTACCATATTATCATTCATTCTAGCCATTTCTCCCTTCATATCAGCATTCATTTTATTTATATCAGCATTTATATTATCCATATCAGCTTTTATATTATTTATATCAGCTTTTATATTATCCATCTTAGAATTCATATTATTTATATCAGCTTTGGTGACCATATCAGCTTTCATATTATCCATCTTTGCTTCCATACTAACTTGTAGATGCATTTTTCATTTGAACCAGTTGAGCTATATGCTTATCACTTACTTGTACTGTCATAGCTTCAGTTTCTTTTTGTGCTTGAGGTAATATTTGATCTGTCATGTGAACTTGTGAAGGATGTTCAACTTCTTCTACAGACCCCTCAGACATTAGGACTTGTAAAGACCCTTGTTCATCACTAATTGAAGTAATTTCTATTTCACTATCTTTATTACTTAAAGATTCTTCGAAACTTTTTACTTCCATTATTATTAGCTTTTTCCCACTTCTAGTTATCATTAACAAAAAAATTTCTACTGTTATATATATAAATATAAGTTACTTTCCTTTCAAAGTAATAATTTAATATATGCCATAAGATTTCATGCTGTGCTTATGCCCTTACATGCAATTCTATTTTTCTTACTTTTATAAGATGTTATTATAATATATATTTTAATGCCCAAATTATAATTGTATTTATTTATTTATTTTAAAGCGACTGATTTATCTGTTTGCTACAGTTTATTTTATTTCAAGGTCTCTATTATTTATTATTCAGTGTTTTTACCAATTCACAACATACTCATATAATTTTTTTTTTTAAAACTATGGATTTAACTAATGGAAAACTACTGTTTCATGCCTTAAGTATGGGCGCCATGTATAACGGGACGATCCTTTTCAGGACTCGAGGAAGTCGCATCTAACTATAGTCGGACTTTGAGTCTTCTTATAGAATGCCATGGATGATGTGATTTAAAATATAATCCAATTCACTCCTCTATTAATAACCTCGTTACTCTCGGAATTCGAGCTCAGAGTAGAAATTTGCAATCGACTCTCTTCAGGCATTTCCACAAATATCCCATAGTAATAATAAATTTAATATAAGCTATATATAACTTCTTTATAAATATTAAATCACTAAGTTGATTTAACATATATATGCATGAGTATGTATATTTATAAATATTGGTTTTATAAAACGACTAAATAAAATAAACAAACGAGACCTGTTTAATTTTGAAATCAAGTTTAACACATTTTAATCAGTAATAAAAAACAAAATATTATCACATAAAAACATTAAAATTTAGAATTATAATCTGTGCTTATATACACTAATAAATTATTTAATATTCAAAAAAAAATAATAATGTAATCATTTACATATATATATAATTTAAAATCATGCGTATAATAAATACACATGATACATTATAAATCTACCTATTGTGTCATTAAAATAATTCAGTGTGTGTTGTATGTCTATATACGATAACATCCATTCACACTAGATTAATAATAGAATGTATTCTGATATTAGTTATGTATGTTTAAAAATATATTATGTTAATTGTCATGTAAGATTCAATTTGGAATATAATAAAACTTACTTCCAAATTGAAATAATTTAAAAACGTTTACCTTAGTCAGCTGTCATTTCCATCAGAGTATATATCAAAATATCAACATCTAAATTTTATTAAATAAATAAAAAAAAAATAAAGTGTTCATCTTATCAGTTCTCCACTTTAATATACGAAGTAATTTTTCTAAGTAAATATAATTATCCACAAAGGAAATAAAGTTTAAGAGTTCTTAAATTATACAATGAAGTAATCCAAGACGAGAAAGAATACGGTTTTATATCCCTCCTTAGACGAAATAAAATGATGATGAATGTTGAAACATAAAGTTCATTGATCATCCTTCGAAGAGGCAATCCAGATATTCATTCTTTAAATATTTATGTAGTAAAATATTTAACATCTTCTTCAATATAATACTCCAATATTAAAGCAGCTTTTTAAATGAGAATTACGACGATTATATTTTAGGCATTGATTAAGTAGGAATAAATTTACATGTTCGGGTTTAAAACATCAGTAGAAATCCCTGGCATAAATTATCTAGCCACAGAACATCTTTATAAATTTTTGTCTTCTTAAATATATATTTTGTAAACTCATTTCGAAGACGTTGATAACTTTTATAACCTTGTTAATTACAATGATTATTTTTTTATAGTTCTTTATAATATTCAAAGGCAGTAAATTAATTACTTGAAGCAGGTTTTAAAATATTGAATCTTCTTTTTTTTAATTTTTCTTAAATGTGTTCTAAATTCGAACACATTTAAATTTACAAACGTAGTTCTTGCCTTGATAACTAAATAGAAGATTATTGTTATAACAATATTAGTTCGTTTTTATACTGGATTAATTTCAGCAAGCATATCACATAATCATGCTCATGCTCTCTATTGTTTAACATATACAATTTGTAATGAACCCCAAACATTTATTTCCTTTGTTTCAACTGATAAAAATGCAATGTTGACTTAAGGCTTTGTCAAATGTCAAGTTTTATATTAACAAAAAAAAAATACTATTAGTTAGAAACATTTTATTTATGTGTGTGTATAAATAAACTAGAATTATTCATTTTTAGAATTATTCTTTTAATACTAACTAGTCTATATATATATAGCTGATACATGAAAAGCTTAAGATAGGTGTAAGTTATTTATATCTGTTGATTCGATATAGGCACAGTTAAATTCACAAAGAAACACAAATTGTTTTAGGTGAGGCTCATATGGTACTCTCACAATATATATTCAAAATTTTTAAAAAGTTAAACATTTTGATATGAATTAGTATATGGAAAGAAGCAATTTAAATTTATTAAAATAATATAGACAACAAGTAAGGCAAAATATTACCCATTCTCTCTAATAAATTATTTTGAATATAAGAGAGTAATCTGTTCAAAGTGCAAATCAAGCCAATCAAATCACCAAAAGAAGACAGAGAAATTTTTATACCAGTTGCATCAATTATTATATTTTATAGTAAAATATATGGTTACAATATATATATATATATATATATATATATATATGTAACCATATATTTTACTATAAATATATATATATATATATATATATATATAAGGAAGATGATTGTCCAGACCAACTGATGAGTATGATTCAGAATAAAATTTGTATATTGGAGATCTTTTTTTTTTTTTGCATGAATGTTGGCATATGTATCAGTTGTATAAAATGGAATTGATGAGTGAAGGGATTTTAATTGTAGGTTCAAATCCTCTGTAATTATATATATATATATATATATTGTAACCCTTACCCAACACCTCCCCTATCTTTCCTAACAACAAATACCTGGGGGCACCAATTCTATTGATCACAGAATAAACTACTAGTCTGATTTTGTCTTAAAATTATTAATGGGGCTCTTAAATGATGTTTTACCTTAGTTAGTTCAGTTGGGGGCTACAGAAATCTATAGGGTGTAAAATGTATATTAGATGTGGGAGGAAACATTATGATTAATATGAACAAAGCATTTATTAAGTTCTGAAATAAATAAAGCATTAAAATTGATAAAGTTCTACTATTTAAATTGACAAATGATAGTCTATACCTCATCTCCTCCCATTGTCCACATGCATTGAACAACCTCTACTGTGTGAAAAAATTAAATTAATAAAATAAAATGTAATGTTGATTAACTATACTGTATAGCAAGTTGGAACTAAATACAAAATAAAATATAACATTACTTAACTTTTAATTGTACATTAATTTAAACTAAGTAACTGACTTAATGTCTAATCTAAATAATAAGTGAATATTTCAGGGAATTAATTTATTGCATGGCTTAATTCTAAATCTATACTTCTCAACAACTACTAATTACTATTATAAAAATAATGATACAAATTAAGCAATATCCTAACAAAATAATAGTAGATAGATAATGAAAGAAATAGGGTGCATTTTGATTTCAATTCATCATCTAAATAATAACTAAATGATAACATTTTCAGATAAAATTTTCAGAGAGTCATTAAATAATCAACATTTCATACAGTGTCTGGATCAGGGAAAGCAATTTCATCAGATCTGAACATATTCATCATTAAATTAAATTGAATAGTGCAATCATATCATATTAAATATGTAAATGTGTGTGTATGTGTGGAAATATGAAATATGAATGCATGTCAAAGAAGAATTCTGAATACAACTTTAAATAAGTAAAACATTTATTTATAAAATATTTTAACAAACATTTGGTTTTATAATTTACACATATACATGTTTTACATGTTTCTAACATCAATGGTTAAATGGTCTACATAAGAGCAAATAACATAAAGATAACTCTCTATAATTTATTTTAACATATGCCTGCTATCAATGCATTCTGATAGACTTATGGAAGAAACATTGTAATTCCAGTACCAAATAATAACACAAACTAAACTTTTTTATTTTACTTCCAAAATTGGCTTTAGCTATCAGTCAATTCTAATAAACATATGACACAGAACATTGTAATACTACACTAAGATAATTAAATACAAAATTATTCCACATTTGATATTTTATTTTCAATTCACTCAAGCTATCAATCACTTCTGATATGCTTAAGAAAAATAAAACACTGTTAAACACTGATACTAAATTTTAAGATGAAACTATAATTCCTGGCATTTGACTTCAAATGCACATCAAATAAAATGAGAGGGGTTTAAATCTATGAGTGAGAATAAGATTTAAAATAAGATTAAGATGTCAAAATGTTCTTTACAAATTAAATGAATAATTCTATTAATTAGCTACACTTTGTCTTCTCTTGCTTGCTCATTCACATGAGTATGGAACATTTATGAGAGTTGATGGTATGAAATCTAAACAGTTAATTTAAAATGATTTGAAACAATAGTTAAAGAGTTACACATTACTAATGGATTTCTCCATACCTTCTAAATTAATAATTTATGCATGTGTCTGAATTATACTATCTGTTATAAAATAATTAATATAACTCAATCCGATAGGTTTACTTATGAAATTGAAAGAAATATCATAATATGGATGATGACAATGGCCAACCAAGCTTTAATACAAATTTTACTTCAGCTGTTCTATGAGAAAAATCAATTCTACTTCTATTTTCCTTTTTTATCAGCAAACTATTTCACACTTGGCTATGAATAAAAGATGAAAAACATTCCATAGAACACATGAGGGACAAAAGACTTTGATAACTCTAATCATTTAAATAACAATACACAATAACTCCCAAGTCTAACTTCTGAGACTTGAAACAAGCTAGAGTGGACATAGTCTCATCACCAAAATAAGGGTAATATACTACTTGGCTTCTGATACTACAATTCATAAAATACAACTACTAAATCTGGAGAATATAATCTACTCCTAACAAATACTTCAACAAGCTAGGGGAGAGTTTTCTCAATCCCATACAATATACTATATAATCCACCCATGTCAAATACTCAAATAAATTAAAGGAAAAGCTTATCTCAATTTCGTATACTATATAACATAAATATCTTCATTCTGTATTGACAGTAAATACATTTCAAACTCAGCATAAGAAAGAAATAATAAATTCACATTTAAATAAATCTCGAATCTTTCAACTTCTCTTGGCCCATTTTCATTGTCTGAAACCAATAGGTATTAAATCATTTTTTACTTTCAATTCAAACATTATTATAGCTAGATTAGATAACAGACATGTATATATAAGCATAATAACACACAAACAATTTCCCAAATAATTTTGGTAAGAAATACTGTAATGATATTAATTAATAAACTATAAAGGTAATAATGAATAAATATCTCATTTCTGACAAGCATAATATTCTTAACTTGGAAATATACTAATTATTATTAAATAAGCAAGGCAAATATAACTTCCAGCAAGCAAAGATAAAATAATTTTCTTTAGTGCATTTTGCATTAGCACAAAATTGAAGTAAAAGTTTGGTTTAGGATAAACAACAAATCTTTAAATTCTGAGTAAACAATTATTAAGAAATAATTATTTTACGTCTTAAAAAATGCAAAGAAAAACAATAAAAGTTTATATAATGAGCTCTTTTCAAAACAAGCTGTCCACCCTTTAACAGCGAATGGATGTTTCTATCGCTAACACACACGTATAGAAAAATACACACAATAAAAATATATTAAAATAATACTAATTACCTAGTATATTTTTCCATATTATACTTTTGATGAGACATTCTTGGACAGAAATATAAAACAATAATACTAAAAATAAAATCATAACACAATTTTTTAAACCTATCTGTCTATTAAAGGCTAACAAATAATAATAATCATTAAAGTTTTTTTTTCTTTTGTTGGAAACGAAAGTTTATTTACAGTCCATAAATGACATATTTTACACATGTACTAGATGATGACAACAATTGGTCTGAATAGAAATATTGACAAACACACAAAAAATTCCTGCAGGGAGACAAATAATATTATTTTGGATTCAATTTAACAGCTTTTCAAAGTTTTTAGTAATAGATAATGAAACCACTGGCAATATTACATTTGAGAATTCCCCATTAATATTTATTACAATGTAGGTATAGCAATAATTTATTACTTAATTCATTAGATATCTATTCAAGCATTTGTTCTTAGTTTTAAAAGACATTCACAAAATGCACAACTGATAAGTTTATAAAATCCACTTAAATTCATGTAAGTTTGTTGATAACACATTTTAATAAGAAACTTAAACTGCAAATGAGGAGAACAATAAATAAAAGAAATTCAAATCAGTTTTATGCTCTTCTACTCATTTATTCCAGAATATGGAGAAAGTTAATAATTAATCCATTAAAGTATATGTTATGCATTTGTTCTTTTTTTTAAATGCAAGTGGTTAGGTAAATGTTTTAACAATAATAATAATAATAATAATAATAACAAAACAGTATGAAGTAAATTATTCAAGCACATCTTTCTATTTAAATTTCATTCCTTTGTAGCTAGCAAAATTTATTAATAAAAAGTCTCTGAGATGTTTTATGAAAATGTTCAAAATTTTTCCAATGTAATAAACGAGTCCACATTTTTCAGTTACGTTTCTAACACTAGGATTAAGTTTTAAGAAAAATAATATTGAGACCTAAACATGAATTTCTATTACATCTTTCATGTTAGAATTTAAAGTTAAATAGTTTTATAATATAGCATACATACGCATCTCAAACGATGGCTTTAGAATTTAAAATAGTTAAAAAGTAAGGAAGATATACCTTATTACTATCATTTATGTTTCCATGTTCTAGAGAATTAATAATGGTTTTTCACTTTCAGACTGGGTCCTGGAAGAATAAGCTTGTAAAACAAAATTGTACTAATGAAATCAGAAAGCAAAATGAAGTTCAGCAAAGTTAAATAAAATCTCTCCCTTGTAAAAGATTTCCCTTTTTTATATCCCAGACTATTACCCAAGCATCTGTCCTTCCAATAATCCAAGGTCATTTGAAAGTTCAAAGGTCTCTAGACACAGAATTGCTCCACCCTTTACACTGAAATTTTAATTAATAGAAGATTATGCAAGAAAATTTTTTTTGAAAAAGAAAAAAGAAAAAATCATTCTGTCTTTAAAAAAATATTAAATTGAACTAAGAATAGAATATTCTGTATTTCTAAAGTAACAGTATAAAATTAATGATAATTATTTTAGCAAATAAAATATTTAATAGTATATTTGTTGTTTAATAATCCACCAGTCCAGTGATCTATTAATTCATTTAAAAATGTAACTAAGCTGGTTATTTAAGCTATTGATTGTGGAATTAAATATTTTGATATGAGACATGATATTTGGTGGTACAATGAAGTACATGAATAGAAAATGAAGCTGAAAGGTGACACAAGCATACATTAACAATGAAATAACCTGAAATTTAATTTTTTTTATTAATGACCTAAAACTATGTTTAAAAGCATTTACAGATATAATTTGAAAGTTTTGAGATGTTTAATATTTTTTCTTTAGTGAGTAATTGATGATAGGAAGGGGGTGGCTTATCACAGAAGTTGTCAATTTAATTGTTTAAGTGAATTTCAATTTGTTTTATTTTTCTACAGAACAATATTAATATTTGTTTGGATAATTCTCTGGTTTATTTTCTTAAAATATTTCAATCCATAGTGTAAATAGTGCAATATGTTTGACTCATCATCATAGACACTATCATTTCAGTCACATCAGTTTAGTACCTGTAGCACAGTATTTATGGATGTTCATGTATGCTTGTGCCATCTTTCAGCTTAATTTTCCATTCATGTACTTCATTAAACCACCAAATATCATGTCTCATAGCAAAAACATTTAATTTCCTATCCTTCGCTTGAATAACCAGCTTAAACACAATTTAAATAAATTAATAGATCACTGGACTAATGGATTATCAAACAGACAAATACACTATTAAATATTTTATTTGCTAAAATAATTATTATTTTTTATATTTTGTTAGTTTCGAAATACAGAATTTTTTTTTTAAAAGACAAAATGATTTTTTTCTTTCTTTTTCAAGAAAGAAAGACTCTTGGATATTTTGTAACCTTCCGTTTCTAGAGTTTTGAACTTTTAAGTGACCTTAGATTGGTGGAAGAGCACAAGCTGGGTTAGGAATCTGATATAAAAGGGGAATCCTTTTACAAGAAGTTGACCTTTGCTTTTTCTGATTTCAACAATCTCTCTCCATAAAAAGTTTTTATTAGTACAATTTCATTTCTACAAGTGAGTTCTTCCATAGTTCTAGCTTGAAAGTAAAACTTCTATTAATTTTCTGGATGAAAACAGCTCAGAAAATCTACTGGGGAAAATAAGAAAGTAATATACAGATATTCTCATCATCATCTCTATCTCTTCTTTTATTATCATCATCATCTCATCTTCCATTTATCATCTCTTCATTTCTCATATCCATCTTTTGTATCAGACATTCTCATCTTTCATCCCATTTTCAATCCTTTTGTATAATTCTTTCCTCTTCTTTCATTCTTTCATCATTTCATCTTCCATTTCTCACCATCTCTCATTTTTCATATCCATCTTTCGAATCATTCTCATCTCTTCATCTTCACATCCCATCTTCTATTTTTTTGTATCATCATGTCACCTTCTTCAACTCATCGGTTTTCATTATCATCATCATTTTCCTAGTCATCATTCATTTCATTCTTTCATCATCACCATTCACCAACTCCTCCTCATCACCACAATTAAGGTTACAATATATATATATATATATATATATATATATATATATAGTAACCCAAAAACTCCTTTCTGCCGAGGGTTGAAAATATTATATTAAGAAAGTACTATTATTCGAGAGAGTCATTTCCTGAAACAGAAGCTATACTCAGTGGGGTTGCAATAATTTCTAGATGATACTACAAAATATTACAATAAGATGGAGGAAAAATCAAACAATACTGCAAATAACCATAGCATAATAAATGATTTGTAATAAATGATAGAGAAAATTTTCTACTCTTGCAAAATATTTATCTGACCCAACCTCCCATTAGATTATATTATCTGAGTAAAATAAATATGTACTTAAAAATTATTTTCTAATAAATCTATTCTTCTGATATTTCAATAATATGTTAATACTCTTATCATTAGTTCTGAATAGCATGATTTAAAATATTTGATTTTTGTGAAACTACCACAAAATGTACTTTTCATATAACACAGGGAATAAATACAGAATATTTATCCTAAACTACAAATATTTGATATTATGACATAAAAAATTGGATAAATGACTCAGGTGTCCTACTGTGAACTTTGTAAATTGTATTATCATGTAATGTTGCCTAATAAATAAATAAATGGATGAATGAATGAATGATTGACATTCTGGCCAACTATAGGAGGCAAAAACACATGATCCTTATGTCCTTTTGGGGAGCTGATAAGCTGGATAATAACTGCTATCAAATCTCCAGGGAAAAACATGGCCCCCAAAAGGAAAGCTATTCCCAATTTTTTCAAGGGTAAGCTGTGATATTAAAAACTCTGGCAGCATTCCCACGTTTGGAGCATCAAATAGTGAGGGTTCTCCACCCTTACCTACCCAGATCAATAGAGCAGGTCCTCATTGTTGCTGATTGATATTCTATTGAGGAATTATCAGAAATCCTCAATGCTCTTGAAATCTCAGATATACATTGAAAAATTACTCCAGAAGTAA
This sequence comes from Epiperipatus broadwayi, assembly GCA_028023455.1. Taxonomy (NCBI): domain Eukaryota; kingdom Metazoa; phylum Onychophora; class Udeonychophora; order Euonychophora; family Peripatidae; genus Epiperipatus; species Epiperipatus broadwayi. Next base: position 25,733,768 of record JAQFVV010006199.1, on the reverse strand, counting down.
TAAGGAAAGGCATAATTATCCTTTGGTGAATATAAATTTGAAAAACCTCTCAATTGTTAAGAAAACGCCATGAGAGGAGATATATTCCTCCTAGGCTGAGATCTTTCTCCATACTCTGATGGTAATAGGCATTTAAGTAGGCCTAAAATAAGAGTGGTTTTATAAAGTTCTAAACCTTCAACTAGTTGTATAACCAGTGCAGTTAAGAAAATTGGGGGTAAAGCCCAAAATAAATCTGAGATATTAAACTGAACAGAACAGGTTGTTGTACAATATTCTAATAACTAAAGAAGAGCCAATGTGAAGTGGTTATTACACACTCTTGATCTGAATATTTATTACCTATAAACATTCACTCTGGTTGAACCACCAATCATGTATATCTGCCTGATTATAAAGTTGGTTATTGAGGTGGTATGCTGTGATACATTCATCCAGCCAGGCATCCATTTTATCATAGATTATGTATGACAAAATTTTAAATTTAATTTCTAATGTTCCCTCGTTAGCAATAAAACAAATTGAAATCATGTTGGCTAATGAAAAGAGGACCAAGCTTCATAATAAACAGGTCTGGATACATTTCAAGATTGAGCAAACTGAGTTTGAGCATATCCTTCTTGTTATACTTGGAGTGATTCATGAAACTATCATAGACTCAGACTTCATGATTACCAATAATTGTACCATTGATTATCAAGAAAATTTATTTACTTGTAAAAATCATGTGTTTTAGTTTGAGTATGGATCACATAATTTCCCTAGTTAATTACTAGGTGTCTATAACCCATCAATTGATATTAGTATCAGAGCTAATATCAGTCACTTCAGCTCTCTAAATTTAGGAGTGGTAAAAAATTTATCAATTTATATGCAGGTATAAAAAAACATTTTCTCTAAAGTCCCAGATATAACAGAGGGATATAATCCTAGGGTCAAGTTGAAAAGCAATGAATTGGTCTAGCAATGAATTTGTCTAACAAAAAATGTTTCCCATTCCTTACCAATATGCCCTTCTGCTTATGTTAACCCTTTTGTAATTGTTAGAAAAAAGGATAGCTTTATTTGAGTTTGTCTGGATGCTCAAATGCTAAATCAGATGACCATCCCTGAGTGTAATAATCCTCCACCAGTTTATGAGTTCTGGGTTAACTTTGAAGGAAGGTCAATTTTCTCCATGTTTGATCTTATAACCAGTTATTGGCAAATACCACTTCATGAGGAAGACCAAAATATACAGCTTTCCAATTCCAGTTCTAATCATATATGTTTACATGGATGCCTTTTGGTCTGATTAATAGTGGTGCTGGTCTGACCAGATGCCTAGACATGATTTATTCAAACTATTAAAAGAGAAGATCATAATGTACATGGACAATATTGTCATTGCCTCGGGTAGTTTAGCAGAGCATCTGGAACATCTACAGATGTTTTTCAAGAGTATTCCTCCAAAAATATAAAATATCTAATTTGGAGAAATGCAGTTTTGTGGCAGAAAAAAACACTTTTTGGGACATTTAATCAATGCTCATCGTATCAAGCCCCAGCCATTAAAAGATTGTCTATATACAAGATTTCTCCATTCCTAAGAAAATTACTAAGACTAAAAAGCAACTTCAATGTTTTCTCAGTCTATACAACTATTACCATAAATTTTATAAAAACTTTTTCAGATATACCATTCAATTATATAACTTTTCAAAAAAAATCCAAGCAGTGGAGGTGGACTGCTGACCACATGAAAGAATTTAATGCAATAAGGCTACTTTTCTCAAGATCATTTTGCATTAGCCTGATTTTAAAAGGAATTGTTATGTGCAGCCAGACAGATGTCATTATGGTCTAGGAGTGGTAATATATTAACTTAATGATAATCAGGAGTCCCAGGTTCTCTACTTTTTGAGTAGACATTTGAAAGGGGCTGAAATAAATTACTCCACAAAAAATGAAAAATGAACTGCTGTTTGGACATTTCAAAAACCATGTCAATTCTTGCTAGACTCTGAAGTAATCATTTTCTCAGACCATAGAAATTCAGAGTTTTTAAACAGATGTTATCTCAATAATGTGAGACTTATTATGTTGAAGTTATATCAAGGTTATATCAACAACAATTCTGCTACAACATTGAGTATGTTGAGGGTAGAAAGAATATTCCAGCTAATATTTTTAGCCACCACCTCTGTATTGTACCCCAACATCCAGATACTCAATATATCATTATGAGTATTCTGAATAGAATTGTGGATGAATCTATAGTCCAAGACTCTGATCATTTTTCTGCTATTTACAGTTAAAGTGCAATATTAAATAATATTATTTCAATTTTAGAAAGATCTATTCATCATCATCATCATCATCATCATTATCATAATAATAATAATAATAATAATAATAATAATAATAATAATAATAATAATAATAATAATAATAATAATAACAACAATAATAATAATAATAATAATAATAATAATAATAATAATAATAATAATAATAATAATAATAATAATAATAACAACAACAACAACAACAACAACAAGAGGATTCAAAGAATTACTATAAGATATACATTTAATCATAAAATCTTGATGTATAAGAACAACCTAAATGATGATAAATCATGGCAAGTTTCCATACCAACATGGGTTGTGAACAAATTAATAAATTATGTGCATGATAAATATGGCCACTTTGGTGCTTCAAAATTTTATATTAAAACATTTTTATTCATGTCACATGTATAGAGACATTATAAAGAAAATAAAATTGTGTAATATTTGTACTAGGTTAAAGCATTGTACCAAATCATTTGCTGGAACTTTACAGCCAATGACACCTAGTAGACTTAATGAATTACTGGCACTTGATTTTTATGGACCTCTCCCTCCATACAACCAGCAAAAGTTTACAGTAGTTGTATATGATGTGGTTTCTAAATTGGTTTCAGCCTATCCGGTCCCAAAAACAGATGCTAAAAATACCACCAGATGCTTAACTAATTATCAGTTTATAAACCTGATTTAGTTTTGACTGATTATGTCACTGAATTTATATGTAAAAAATGGAGTAAATGGTTCTGAATTCAAGATATTGTTATGAGTTCAATAAGGAACCCCAATCCAATCCTTGTGAGTGCATTATACATGAACTCAATAGATTCTTTAGTGTCTATTTTCAGAGTGACAATAAGCAATGGATTAATAAGCTCCCTGAACTGATTCATTATATTAATGTTACTTTTAATGAATCCACAAGATTTAAACCAATCTAGTTGCATTATGGGAGGCATGAACCTTTGCTTATTAGGACTCCACTAGCCTTCATTATATAGAACATAACTAATGGTGATGATATAATTAGGAAACATAACCAGCTCATGAAAATGTGTCAAAACAGGTGCAAGTTTCCAAAACTAAGTCACATCCATTTAAGGTTGATTAATTTGTATTATTGCATACCTCTCCTGTTAGACATGTGCAGAAAAATCAATTTTAAGAAGGCCCTTACCATACCATTGATAAATTGTATGGAGAGTTTTGGCTGTTTTAATTTAGTTTTTGCATTATTAAATGATAAATCACTTAAACAAGTACATGTCATTGTAGAGGAGTAACTAAGAAATTCTGAATTCTTTATTAATTAATAGAAGTGGTTTTGCTTACTGGATAATTTTTTTCTTCTAGTTTTTCTTCTTATCCAGGTAATGACTATGTGCTGTTTAAAGGTTAAATGTAAAAATTTAATTTTTTTCCTTTGCCAGTAATGAAAAGTTGTAACATTATGGATGATCTTGATGTTTATCAAGCCCTATTTAAATAGTCAATTATATAAAATTTTGAATTTTATCTGGTAAAAATTAGAATTATAAATATACCATATTAAATGGGTTTATTATATCAATGGTGTGATATTATAGTTGTCAAATTTTATTATAAAAATAAATAAATATCAATAAATCTGAGAATGAAAAAGACTTAGACTCTTCAAGATATGCTTAGCCCTCTGACTAGTTGTGTATGAGATTTTATGTGCCGTCTGTCATATGGACTAATATTCGATAGTATCAAAACTATAAAAAATTATTAGTGTCATTATTAATTTGAAAGAATTTTTGATTTATTATTACATAATAATCAAAAAGATTTAAGATAATGACTATTCTAAACTAATCTTTATAATTAATTCTTAAATTAATACACTGTACAGGATTACACACACACCTGCACATATATAATTTAATATAAGAGATTTGAACTTAGATTTTCACACACTCCTCAACACTCCATGCCATCTCATATTGCTGACCCACTTGATCATACACATCTTGAAAAGATAAATAATCACCAATATACATATTTCATGCTAAACCAGCAATCATCAGTTGGTCCAGATTACTATCCTCACTCATATATACAATCAGTGCTCACTTTTATATTAAGATAATCTTTATTCTTTAATGGACAGGCTTCAAACTACTCAAACCCACAACTCTTCAGCCATTTATTTCATTGAAAATCTGATTATGGAATGTTCAAAGCCCATGTTAGTGCCAAGGTTGTCATTCTACCCATGTTGACTGTTTAGTCATTCTGCTGCCTCATGTTGTACTGGAGGGGGATCAGAATGACTAAACAGTCAACATGGGAAAGACAACAACCTTCACACTAACATGGGCTTTGAACATTCCATCATCAAATTTTCAATGAAATGTATGGCTGAAGAATTGTGGGTTGAAATCAGTTTGAAGCCTGTCCATTAAAGTATAAACATTGGCTATCTTAATATAAAGCTGAGCACTGATTCTATATATATGTGAGGATAGTAATCTGGACCATATATTGGTGATTATTTATCTTTTCAACATGTGTATGATCAGGTGGGTCAGCAATATGAGATGGCATAAAGAGTTGAGGGTTGTGTGAAAGTCTGAGTTCAAATCCCTTATATTACATTATATATGTGCAGGTGTGTATATGCCTGTACAGTATATTAATTTACATATTTAAAATAGTGTGTTAAAGGTCTATCCATCCCTTGCATATGTATGTAAATGGATTATTCACCAGTACAACATGAAGGGTCAGATTGACTAAACAGTCAACATGGGTAGGATGACAATCTTGGCACTAATGTGGGCTTTGAATGTTCCATCATCAGATTTTCAATGAAATGGATGGCTGAAGAGTCGTGGGCTGGAGTAGTTTGAAGCCTGTCCATTAAAGTATAAAGATTGGCTATATTAATATAAAGCTGAGCACTGATTGTATATATCTGTGAGGATAATGATCTGGACCAATTGATGATTGCTGGTTTAGCATAAAATATGTATATTGGTTGATTATTTATCTTTTCAACATGTGTATGATCAGGTGGGTAAGCAATATGAGATCACATTGACAGTTGAGGGTTGTGTGAAAGTCTGTGTTCAAATCCCTTATATTAAATTAATCCTTAAGCAAATTTTATTGCAATTTAAAATAATTTTGAAGAGTTTAATTAGTTATTGCTCATGTTAATAGATACAAAATTATTAATTATAAGTTAATGTATGCACATATAATAATTTAACAGGTTTGTTATTTTGTACAATAATTCTCTTTGGTGAAAGTTTATAAATAAGAGGACAACAAGTGACATGCAGAGAGAACAAAAAAGAACAGAAGAAAAACACTAACAATGTCTAAAATAGTGTAATTGAAAATTTGTCAAAGTATTGGATTGAAAATGAAATTAATTTTTTTTAACATGCAAGTAATGGAATAAAGGACCCATATGACCTTCTACATGATACATGCCACTTTCTGTTAAGTCACAATCATCAAGGTTCATATATAAAGGTGGTAGCCATTTTGCAAATGAAATAGCTCACTAAAATGGATTTCAAATGTATAAAAAAGAAGTTCATAAGCATAAAGTTTTATTTTCTATTTTATATCAGTTTTAATTATAGTACTTACTGTATGCATTATAAAGATAATTATAAATTATTTGGGACAGCAGGAGGAAAGAAAAGAAAATTATTTGTGTTTTCAGCCAAATAAATTTAAAATAATTAGAACTATACAATTAGATACTCAAAGTCTCTTATTGCTGTTTTTGAATTTATAAGGCATGTCATGTTTCAAATTAGGATGAAATATAATAATAATGCTAATTTTAAATGTCACAATTTAAGTATGCTATATTAATTTTATTACATATAGCAGATAATTTTTTTTTAAAAAAAATTGTTATATTGCAATTGAATAAAAATGTAATAATAACTAATACAAATGTAAGAAAATAATACAAATGAAGACACTGAATTAAAAGTGTACAAAGTATTTATTGAGACTTTTAATATAAAATATTCTCAGCATTGCTGAAAACTCATATGGGTGCAAATTAAAAAAAAAACATCTTAGAAATCCATTACAAGCACAATTGATATATGTATTTTTTGTAAGCTGAATTGTAGTATTTCATCAAAAGTGAATTAAATGCCAACATAATTTATGAATTATTATGAGAATCATATTCTAAATTGGACTTCCAATGTGCTAATCCTTGAATAACACTATTAATCAATAAAATATAATGAATATAGATAGATATGCCATGAAAATAAGTATTAAAGTTTATTTTCAACTTCATATAACTTCAAGAATAACAACATGTTGGTGTTTAACAAATGAAACTAAGATTTTTGTAGATTTATTTTTAGCTTTACAAGAATAAATGTGAAACTAAAATTTTATTAACCACTTCGTTATTAATGATATAATATGTTTTGTCTATGATGTTGTATATTATTATTATAGGTATAAAAAAGTTTGTGTAAAAAAAAAATTCAAATTCTCGAAAGATCTGAATTTAATCAAATATATATATAAAAAAAAGCAATCTTATTTATTATAAATTTCATTCATATTTAAAATATGAACACAGGTAATAAATTATTATACTTTATTCTGGATGTTTTCTTTTATAGAATAAGAGGGAACCATTATTGAATAACTTGGTCAATTTAAGTGTATTCAAGATGGTATTTAATATGTATAATATGCGACTAATTAATAGTTAATGATAGTTATAGTTATGGATTATTCTCGAATTAATAATTAATAATCATACATTTTCTGTATCAAGTAGTAAACTATACCATTTTGCTAGTGACTTTATATACTGGTGGTATGTTTGATTAGTACTAGATTGAGCTATTGTCATAGTAAATAGTTATACTGATAGGTATATAACATTTTGCATTATGTAATAGGTCCAGGCCACATCACATCAGGTGAACTTGTTCTCTTCCCCTGAATGATGACATAAAATGATCATCATGGGTAAATTATGAATAAGAATTATTAAACTTTGAGCAAGTTGAGGCCATATTTTGTAGTATATTAAGCTAGTTATTAAATATGGGACTAACCACCCCTATGCAGTCTTGAGATGGCCATGGTCTAAGTTGATTAGTTTGTTCTTTGCCTTAGCTCAACCTCACTATATCTTTGAATATATATGTTTTATTATGTGTCATATTTCTAAGTTTAATGGATAACAGTAGAATTGCTTTTGAACTATGTATTTGCAGATGTAGATTGTGCTTAACACTAAGCAAAATGGTGATAAATGATAATATTAGATAAAGATTATTTTTATTGTAGATTGTTACTTCTTATCTATCCATTCGAGGTGATCCCACCTATATCATTAAGCTATGAGCAAAGAGTTTAGACGTTGTGGCTAATTATTTCAAAGTATAAAATATAAAATGTGCTAAAATGCATGAACACACAAAGCTGAAGATAAAGAAATATTAATACCGATTGATACAAACTAAATATCTGTATCTAGGTATGTGTCTAAGTGCTTTCGAGGGCCAGGGTCCTCATATTCATAGCCATCTTGTGAATAAACAAATTGATTAAGAGCGATGCTATCCCAACACACATACTCCTATAATAAAGCACTAAAAGACACTTCTTATAGTTCGGTTTTCACACAGCCCCGCAGCTCAGCTGGTCATGATTGCCAACCTAAACACCAAGTAGTTATTTGCAGAGAATGGCATGATCTCAAAAGAAAGATAAAAGAGGCTTACTTTATCACTTGGGATAACAACTCTATAAACAGAAAAGACTATTGTTATAAGATTTCCAGGAAATGAAATCCGTAGCTATCTCATTTGCATAAATTTGCATCACTCTTAATCAATTTATTAATTCACAAGATTGCTATGAATATGAGGACCCTCAAATGCACTTAGCCACATACCTAGATACAAATATTTAGTTTGTGTCAATCGGTATTAATATTACTTTGTCTTCAGCTTTGTGTGTTCATGCGCTTTAGTACATTTTATATTTTATCATTAAGCTATATTATCTATCAATTACATCAAAGTTATTTAAAAATGCTATTAATTTTATTTAGTCTTAAAAATATCCAATTTGTTTTAAATGTTTATATTTTCTTAATATAGAAGTATAATGAGTATAGAGTAAATTCAAGGTCTGTATTAAATTGGAATAATAATAAATAAAAGTGTAACGACTTATTAAAGTAATAAATAGGTCTTAAGACATCTACCTTTAATGATAAATAATGCTATTAAATCTGGTTATATATAAATTCCTCTCAAATTTGTACAGGATTATATATGTTTTCTTTATTGTTCCTAGCATAATCATAAAATTTGTAAATATGTAAGTACATTTTGTTTTAAAATATATTTAGTGGTTGGTGGTCTTATTGCTAATTACAATCCATATTGTTACTGCTATTGCTATCAACACATTATTTCCATTGTCATAAAGTCATCATCAGTCAACATAATAGATTTTGTGTATTAGCATATCAAAACAAATTTTGTTAAGCTCTTACATTTAAAGTATCTAAAGCTTCATCACTTACTCATCAAAACACTGTTGACCTGAAGTACATGCATTATTTTAAATAATATTTTACAGATGAAACAGTTAGCTTTTGGAATAACTTATTTATCTGAATCATTAGATACATCATTCACTGATCTTGATCATATGACCCAAGTTATTTAATAAAAGATAATTTTATAAATTATTGTGTTTGCTTTATTAAGAATTTATTTGTGCTTCGTAAAGCTTAAAATTCATATTATTTTTATTTTTATGGGCTGTCTTTGTTTCTTATATTTGAGCAGTGGTAACATCCTTCTCACTGACCCAAGTACAGCTTGTAAATTAGGTAATATTTAAGTTATTTGACCCTGAGAAAAGTAAATTACTAATTAACAGTTGTAACTTTGAATTTACGGTAATTTTTTATGTCTGAAGTTATTTATTATGCTTTACCTTGATTTCTCAGGTTTAATTTTATTGTTTAATTTGAATTTGTATAATTCTAAGATGTAAATTTCTTTTCTATTTTTTATATTCTGGTTTAGTACAACTTAGAATCCATACTTTGTTTTATTTTTATCTTATTGTCATTTAGCCCAATATTACTTTTATGGCTCAGGATCTCATTCTTCATCATCAACGTTGTTCTCATATTTTATCTGGATCTTTCTTTCTTTAATTTTTTTCATCCTCATTTTATATTAACTCATTATCATAATTGATTCATCTTTCATTGACTCCTATTCTATATCATCTTAATCAGTCATCTCCTTAACACATTTTTTTTCTTTCCTCCTCATTCTTAAGCTCCTTCATTTTCACTATTTAATTATTATTTGTTTTCATCATTCATTTAGTCGTCTACATCTTAATTCATTTATCACCTAATTCATAATTCAAATTCTATATTCATTTCATAGACTTGATTATTAACTATTTATTAGTTTTGCAAATTAAATTTATCTAATAATATTTTGCTTATGGATTTTAAAGTTAGTTTAATTGATGTTGATACTGGAAGTTATTATCTTCATGAACACTTTGTGACCTTCCTTAGATTTATCGATTCACACTAGCCTTGTTGATTTAAAGATAGAAATATTTTTATTTAAACATTATTTTCATGTACATATTTTTATTATTCATATAGAATTGGTTACAATATATAAGGAAAGAACTATAGATAAAATAGATATTCATAGATATTTACATAAAGTATTATAACTTTATCTTTCCTATTGCATTGCCAAATGCTTATAATATTAATATCATTTATATTCTTTATTACTTTTACAATGCTTTTTTTACAACCTAATATGAAGAAGATTTCTGGGCAATTGAAACTGCTATATTAGGTTGTAAATAAGTATTGTAAAAGTAATAAATAACATAGATGATATTAATATCATATTAGATACTTACATACATACTTAATACAAATTTTAATTTTGGTACACTAAATAAAGTACATATAAAATATTTTAAAATACATATAAAAATAACATTCTTACCAATAAGGATCTTGCAAATAATATAGGCCAACAACGTATCAATAATGTATCTGAATATGAAGCCCAACAAATTCCAGGCAAAGCACAGCAAATTTTTTTAGGGGGTTGTAGAAGTAATTAGGATTCTTTTTTAAAGTTACCTTTCCTATTTCCAATGCAGATAGTCATTTAATATTGGTCAATAAATAGCTATCTGGATTTTATTAATTAGAGTATGAAAATTTGGTAAATATAAAATTTTATTATCGAGCAATTACATAACCTGGAAGAGTAATTTCTTTTATTCACTCGTTCTTTGTGAGCAGAGTGGAATCATTAAAAATCGCTCACTCTATAACATATTATTTAAAAACTGTTTTTCTTTATTTTATTTTTATAAACAAATTAATAACATCGTATGTTTTGACATTATTTTTAAAAATAAAAAAAAAAGATTTAAATTATAATAATAAATATACTTACTTGCAAGATTTGTTTAACAAGAGATGCTAAATAACATAAAGCCAATGCTGAAATTCCGAAAATTATCACTAAAATATAACACAAAAATATTACAGAATTATTAATTAAAAATTTTATTCTAAATAGTTATAACTACAAAAGTATCATATATTTACAGATATGTATGAGTAGTGTGAATGTTTATGCATGTTAATATCATATATTATCTTTGAGAAATTTTGGTAAAAATATTGTTTTAAGGTTTATGTGTATAATAAACATAAATATGGTCTTAAAATGGCACAATAATAGATGCTAAAATTTAAGCAAATAAGATTAAGAATTAAGTTTTAAATACAAATTCATCAAGAAAATTTAAAAATAGAAGAAAATTGTGTGATTATGTGTTTAAGCATAACGAAACAAGTTTCAATTTAATTTTTTTTTTGTTACTATCGATATCGAATGCTTATTCTTTGAGGGTAGTAATATAAATCAAATAAATTAATTGTATTTGTTATACTCTCTCATTACATAAATTGTAATAATTGTAAATAAATTTGTTAAACATATGATTTTAAAATTAAAGCCTGTCGTATGTGTTTTTTGCTCAGTTCTCAATTTATCACATGCTCACATAATGAAATTGGTAATACTAATATTCCCTGAAATACAATATTATGCATATTTCTCCGAAACATAAATTCTGGGATTAATGGAAGTGAAGGATGAAGAAAAGAGTTGAGTTTACATGTATATATTGGATGTATGTTCATATGCTAATATGTGATCTCCTAGGAATGAGACCAGAGTGAATATGTGTATATAAATTTAGAAAACCTAGGTACACTTTTTTTACCCACTCAGATGACCAACCACCCTACTGTTATGCAAAGCCAAAACCTGTTCCATTACATATGGTGCATCCAGTCATAGGGCAATTGAATCCCATATTGATATTATGATTCGATATTTTCAATAATAAAAATAATAAAATGTAAACAACTTTTGTTACAATTTTTATTTTGAAATGTGATACATTGAGCTTGAGTAATAAAAAACTACTAACGATTAAAATCGCATAAAATAGGAAATAGTCAATCACTTAAAAGGATTAAATAGTGAGAGATAGAAGTAGTAAAGATGAAAAGTCTAGGCAAGTAACAGCTTTGTTAAAACACATTTTTTGGTGAATACAGTAATGATAAATCTTTCCTGGAATCTTTCCATGTTGTTTCTTAATATAGTTTCTAATATATGAAGTCAAATAAAATTTAGTAAAATAAGTTAAAACAAAGCATGTAAAGAGTAATATATAAACTCAAAACTAAGGTAGAAACCATTAATAAAGGAGAAAATCAAAATGAGGTACAATCTGATACAGAAGAAGATGAAATGGAGAATTCATGAAATATAGAAGCAGAACAAAACATTAATAAGTCTGGGGTGGGGAGCTTAGCAGAAAATGTCAAATCATCAGAAACAACAACAATTCCAGAGAAACCAGGAGAAAAGAAAGCAATCACAAATGATGTCTGGCTTAAGAAATTAAGGATCCTAATGCAGTAATTTCCCACACGTCTGCTCTAGCAGAAATCAGAAAAGCTGCATCAAATGTCAGCAAATCAACAGCAGCAAATATTCACAAATACCATAACCAATTTACTAAATTTAATGCAGATATTACTACCATTAGAGAAACTTATAAATGAAAATGACCACAAATGTGAACCAAGATATGAGGAAGTTGAAAAGAAAACTGAAAGCAAACTAGATACCAAGTTCATTGAAACAAAACCAACTGATGATAGCTCCAAACTTACAATGGAACTAAATCAAAAAGAATCTAAAATAGAAGATGAACCCATGAAAACTAAAATAAAGTCAGATGTTAAAAGAGTTGTGGCAGATCTAAATATAGAAGTACCAATGATAAATATATTTGATGAGGGTCTGGAAATCTACCATTGTAGCAATATTTAATTAGGAGTATGTTGGAAATGTTTCTTAAGGATAACTTTCCCCAATTACTTGACAGCTACCAGAATGTAATTCTTCCATGTCATGCTAATCATATAAAGGGAAATTATTATCATTCCATAAAGCTTAGCAAACTTTAAATGAAGTGACTATGTTCACTTGCCTTAAGTCTAATTTAAGATATTTCAAAGTTCTTTATAATGAAAAAAACCATTGGAATAGAAATCTTAGTAGATGGACAGTATTAGAAATTAAATTGAGCAATCCATAGTTTTGTCTTAAACTGATGATAAAGTTAATTCTAGGAATAGGAAAAGCAGACCTTATCATAGAATGGTATACCATAGCAATTGTAATATTCCACTGACAACTAAATACTGGCATAATCATTGCATAAACATAAGATGAAGGTACAAATTACAAATAAACTTTGATTAAGGATCAGTGAAGAAGAAAGACATTTTGCCAAGTATAAAAACACCATTTTTATACACATTCACTGTGAATGAATAAGGAATTTATTCTGCAAGTATCCCATCAAGCTTAAAAAATAATTTGTACTAGTAAATACTATATACCTAAACTCTGCTGTATGGATCGTCTGATCACAGAAACGATTACTTGAAGTATTCATTTAGGTTCAATATTGTCTCATGTATAAATGATTTTATATGAATCACCATTATATAACAGTTTATTAAATGAAGAATTAACACTAGTTAATTCTTATACACCTCCAATATAAGTAATTTCACAAACAATTTTTGGCATCATTAAATTTATATGCTTTACATTGGATTAATCATTAGCTTATTAACATATAATTTCCCTTTATTTATTTTCTTCTAAAATAAAACATTATAAAATTAGTAACCAAGAATAATGGACTGATCGGCTAATACTTGATATTATCAGCTAAGTAACTTTAAGCAATGGTTGGAATATACAAAATAAATCTGAAATTACAAATAAAGACTCCCTATTGCTTAGAAATTTTGACCTAATAAATAACTGAATAATTGAATGAAATGAAATGTATGGGCCACTCATTAGAAGTCATTTGCACACATAAAATTAAAAAATTACTGTCCACATACTATAAATTACTGAAATGTTAAAAGTAAATAACTTACACATCCATAGACAAAAGTTCTAGATGAGTACAGAAATTACATAGCATGTATGGATTGCACTTACTGGCCATATGGTAACAAATTAAACATTTAAAATTACTAACTGTTGTTGTTTGATTTATGGATGATTATAGTATCATAATAGCACAAAATACACATTGTTACACTCTTAAGCACTAAAATAACCAAGTGCAACCTGAAGAAACTAACTCCTTCAAACTAGCTTATCTTGTCATCACATATCAAAAGTACAACACTACCTCACCTACTATGATGGAAAAATAGCTTTAAACACATCATGAGGATAGGACAAACATAGGCTCCACAGAGCAAACTTGCATAAATCAATGAATTCATCATAATAATGGTGGCTTCCAAACATCTACATTTGAGGCAAAAGAGGATGTCTGGACTTTGTCACAGCACATCAAGAAAAACATGGAAAGACACACCAAGAAATATAGGATTCTCTCCAGGGATCTAATTACTTTATAAATATGTGATAATAATCACTAGAAATAAGCACTATCACACCTCATGGAACAGCATATAATAAAGATGGGGAACTTGTCCATTCCATCAAGCACAATAATAAATATAAGCAATCGGGCCTTACATTACGAGGCCAAGTAATAGTATAACTAACAATGGCAAGATACAAACATCACTATAACCAATTAAAGTCATATTCTAAATTTTAATCATAATAAACAATAAGCAATGTCTGAACCAACAATTGCAATTTAAGTCAAACAATGGAAAAATTAATAAAGAAAGTTAATAGCATATGAAATTTTTGGCACAAAGCAACAATGCACATGTGTATGAAATATTAAAGTTATGGTAATAAGTGGACATGAATACTAATAAGAATAAAAGTGTGAGAATAATAATTGTCAATGCATAAAAAATACTAGCTGTTATAATTACTATGGCACTTATGCAAAAATATAAAAGAAAAACTTCTGATAATTGCTTTAGCACATAACTGAGTAAAAGAGTTATTGTGAGAGATGAAAATCTTCACTGACTATATCTTACCAAGCACATATCAAATATATAATAAATATTACCTGTTAATGTGTAAAATATCTACACATTATAATAAACCCATTAAAATTAAAATTACATAAATTAATTACCTGGCACACTTGTAATACTAAATTGTATTACATAAAATGTAACAAAATTCCAAAGAAAATATTGCATAAAATATTTTTTCAAATTAAAAAAAAAACAAAAGTCTTAGTTCATAAGTGAGCTTTCTTTGCAAGGAGCCATCTGTTAAGTGCATATAATAGTAATTCGATGGGCAAATGTTCTGTGAAGCTTCTAGTCAAAACTATTATTTTAAACATAGCAAAAGAATTTCCAAAACAAGGCATATATAACAGTTCTTATATGTAATTTAGTCTAAAATATAAGCAGTACAATAAATGAAGATAAACAATAACGAGTCGCGACTAAGGAAATCACAACATTGCAATACATTAATGTCTTTCAGCTGACAGATAATTTTGGGATCCTGCAGGTTTATTTCATTAATAATTTAGCTTCATTTTTACTCTTTTTAAGAACACATTTTAAGCATTTTAAAGTTTGCTTGTGAAAATAATGAGTCATTTCCAGATTTTTATTTAATATATTTTCATAATAAAATTCATAAATCATTTAGCTAGTAGAGAATAATTCAGCATATTAAAACATCTTTAAAACAATTTTTACTAACTTTATAGCACAGGTTTATAAATTAATATTTTCACATTTACTTCAACTAGCGAACTATATTTCTTCAAAATTTTTAATTGAAGATCTTCAGATAGCAAACATTTAAAATTATTATCATTTTTTCTTTCTATATGCAAAGAAATTTGTACAGGCAGTTAAATTATATAAGCATTTTTTAAAACTCATTTTTTAAACAGTTCCAGAAATAATGAATAATCTTAAATTAAGGAGCAGGCAAATTAATATAATGAATAATTTTGGGTTAATAAACAAGCAAATTGATATAATGCTTATTTAAACTTTAAATATACAGCTTAAATAATCTGTGCATTTCAATTTTCTTCTCTTAAAATTTCTCCCATTTATGAGGTAAATAAATATAACAATGGTTTTTTTATTAAAACTTATTCGGAAGTTAATTTTATTCACTTGACTTATAATAATAAAACTCATCGGTAGCATTTATTTTATAATTAAAAAAGCTTAATTGCAATTCAGTAACAAAAAATGGGGCTACCTGAAAAGTTTACATGAAATTTAAATTAAATACTTTTAGGAAAAATAATAAAAAATATAAAAATTTAATACTTTATAATTTTAACTTCAAGCCAGACCAGAAGAACCAAAAAAGAAGGAATGAACAAATGAAGAATGAACAATTAAAATTACCTCCCCCTTTTTTTAGATGTCAATTTCTTATAAATATTAATAAGTAAAGACTGTTACTTTTACCATTTATTTTTTTAAAACTCAATCATAAGATATGTCAATCAATCGATGATGTCATTTTAATCTACATATTTCAAACATGGCACATGATTTAACAAACATAATTTAGAAGAAAGCTTATAAAAACTATATAAAATAAAATAATCACCAGTTAATTCTTCTACTGATTGAACTACCTTAGAATATTTACTTACTAAAGTTTAAATTAATATATAGGGTATTTGAGCACAGACTTTCACACAACCCACCACTCTCCACTCTATCTCATAACTCTGATACACTTGAACACATATATGTTGAAAAGATAAATAATCACCAATATATGTACTTCATGCTAAACCAGCAATCATCAGTTGGTCCAGATTACCACATCTACACATATATGCTATAAGTGCTTAGATAGCCAATCTCCAAACTTTAATGGACAGGCTTCAATCTACTCCCCACTCCAACTCTTCAACCGTCCATCCAATTGAAAATCTGATGATGGAATGCTCAAAGGCTACCCTGAGGCTGAGATTCTTGTTACACCCACAGCATATATGTGTAGAGGTGGTAATCTGGACCAACTGATGATTGCTGGTTTAGCATGAAATATGTATATTGGTGATTATTTATCTTTTCAACATATATGTGTTCAAGTGTATCAGTGTTATGAGACAGAGTGGAGAGTGGTGGGTTGTGTGAAAATCTGTGCTCATATACCCTATATATTACATATATAGACACAGGTATATAACAGGCCTGTGTTTCAGTTAAAGTTTAAATTAATAAAAATTTTATTCAGTAACTATTATAACCAATATTATAATTATTTATGTATATATATTTTTAATTAGTTTAATCAAAAATAAAACCATTTAATTAATTATAAAAGATAATTTTCCTGCATTCATGCATACAGACTCACACACATGAACAAGGAAATGATGTGCTAAACTTTAACTTAATTTATTAACCATTTTTAAATAACTAATCATAACTTATTATAACTGCCAAATAAAATATTTAAAGATATTAAATATTAAAATCACTTTAATAGACTTTATAGCTGATCTACAATAAACTAATATTTTAACTTTTATTCTACTAATCTAAAAATTTACACAAGCTAACTTTAAATTAATTTTACATTTTCTACTATCTTGTGTCTTATAACAAATTTACTATACTATTAAAATACTATTCTCTGGCATACATTATAATATAATACTGTTATTTTATTAATGAATGAAATTATTAAAAGAAATATAAACCATTATGCTTAGGATAAATATAAAATAAACATATATGTTTTGCATACAGGCTGTACTAAAGTTTTATATAACAAAATTATTGTTTACTCCATATTTTATTTATTAGTTAACTTTTTAAAAAAAAAAATCAAGTAAATATAGAAATTTGCTATTCTGAGCTAAGCAATGGGAAAAAGTGTAAAAACATTGGGTCACAATATATATATAATTACCTCATATTCAATGATCAAATTACGTTCGATGTATTAAATTTTTCATCAGAAAACTTCCGTGAATTTTATTGACACAATTATCTTTCCTGGTAACATGACCCCCCTTTCACCTACGGTAACTACTATAATAATAGGGATAAGCAAGCCAACTTTTAAAATTTATTTGAAAGGTTCCAGGATTCTGTATAAGAATCCACTGGCCACACACACCTTATTTATTTAGTCACGACAAAATTACTTGAAATATTCAGAGGATTGTGTTTTCAATACAGCTTCAGAAGTTTATTTAATCAAATTATAATAATGGTTAATTTTAAATGAATTTAGACAACTAATAATCAACAATTAAATACCGCTGTAAGTAATATTTAAATTTATTGATACACAATGAAATATTTATAATATTATTGAGAGAACAAAAAATAAATAGGGATTAAAACTACTGGTAAGATTTTATTTTAATCGATGTGACTCGAGATGACAGTTTGTTGCTCTTAAGAGTTCAAAAGAAAGTGATCACTGATATTTGAATTAATAAAGTTTCTTATCGATAAGTTTGACTGTTCATGTATCATATTATAAAAATTACCATGCATGGATTTATCTCCTAGGAATGAGATTGGCATGGATATGAGTCAATAAAATTAGGAAACCTAGATATTCTTTCTCACCCACTCTCATGGCCAATCAAGTCTACTGTTATGCAAGGCCAGTACCCATTCTGTTGCAATATATATATACATCAAGTATGAGTGTTTATAGATGTATGGACAATCTTAATTTATTAATATTACTAATACTTATTTTAAAATGTTATGGTTTGTCCAGTCTCCTTTAAATAATTAATATATATACATTTAGTTATCTAAACTTTAATTTTCTAGTGTGTCTTTCTGCACAAATAAGTTATCAGTTTTAATATCGTAATAAGATATAAAATTTGAAATATTCATTTTCTTCAATGAATAATTAATTACACATATAATTTTAAATGATTTTAACTCCGTTAGAAATGTATATGACTTATAAAAATTAATACCTTAATCAAGTATATTATTTCAATAAAACTACAATTATAATTAATTGTTACATCCTCTATCAGAGATAAAATGAAGCAAACAATATTTAAAGTAAACATTAAAACAACTATCATTATAATACAAATCTTAACTTGACTGGTCATTTTGGTGGAAAACAAAAAATTTGAAGTAGATGAGTTTCTATCTAATGTTCTGTTTAAAGAAAGATATATAACTTGTATGCAAGAAAGTTAATTGTCTTATATATGTGTGTGTGTAAATGTAGATAATTTTTACTTTTTACTGCACTTTTTTTTTTTTTTGGTGAAATGATCTACATATAAATAAATTCCACTAAACAATGAAGCACATTTTTTAAGTAACTTTTCCATTATTATTGGCATGCAATTACATGAGTTATTTAATATATAGGGTATATGAGCACAAACTTTCACACGACCCACCACTCACTACTCTATCTCATATTACTGATACACCTGAACACATACATGTTGAAAAGATAAATAATCATCAATATACATATTTCATGTTAAACCAGCAATCATCAGTTAGTCCAGATTATCATCTCTACACATATATGCAATAAGTGCTCAGATATATATTAAGTTAGTCAATCTTCATAGTTTAATGGACAGGCTTCAATCCACTCCACACTCAAACTCGTCAACTATCCATCCAATTGAAAATCTGATGATAGAACGCTCAAAGGCATGAGTTATTTAAATTATTCTTTGTATTCGGAAATTTAAAATATAAAGAAGTTTAATTTATATTTATTAATCTTACATTTTAGTCAATATTTATTTACCTTAATTATGTATAATTTCAATTTACTTAAAAGAAAGTTTTTTGCGGTTTTTATTAATTTTAAAAATTCTCGTTTTATATATAAAGTGATAATAGCCTTAATCACTTGATTAAATATTCTATATAGGAAAGATAAAGATAAATGTTTCAACATGACATATGATTATACATATATTTATAGTTGTTATATTTGTTCAAAAATTTAAAAAAAATTAATTATACACTTTAAAGTTTATCTGTTCTATGTTTTATAATAATGTAGAAAATGTTTTAAACAATACGGAAAGGATATTCCATATGAATATATATTTCATTTGTTTGTATATTAAAATATAACAGTGGAAAAGAAATTTTATTTCAGTGGAAAAGAAATTTTATTTAAATGAAATAATATAACTTAAATACTTCATGCCAATGAACGTATTTAAAGCTATTTTTTTTATAATTGTTGTTTGAATACATTATGCATCTTTTGTTTAAATTAAGTTAATTTCATAAGATTATAATTTAAAAGTTAACTTATGTATAATGACATAAATCATTTTGTTTTATTTAAATCCAATTTTATTGCCTGATATTTGTCATTTTTATTAAATATTTTAATTATACACTACAAAGAAATCTATTGTTTTCTTGAAGTATTTGCCAATGATAATTTTTGAGATTCATGAGAGTTCATGGATTAGGATTAGATTAGCTGACATCTGTTTTTTAAAACGTTTTCTGAAATTTTCACAAAGAATTGATGACTTTATTATATATATTCTAAGGATCACTTATAATCACCAGGAACCCACTTGCCCCAGTATAACTAACTACTAATTCAAGCCATATGAAAATTTAAACCCTATCAGAAAAAATATCTTAATGACAAACACACACATAAATGGCAAATACAGTTTGATATTTTTTAAAAAATAAATAAATAAATAAAACCAAATTATTGCAGTTAAAAGAGAAAGTATAACAATAATTATAATTTAGTGTAAAGTGGCAGATCACTTATATGAATATTAAAAAAGTACATAAACTAAAAGTGATTGTTTTATATACTATTGACTGACTTTGATGAGAGCAGAAAAGAGCAATCACACAAAGTGATGACTTTATGTCAATATATTGCTAGATAACCAAACATCGAAACAAAATAAAAAAATAATCTGATGATCATTTTAATGTAATAAATTTATAGTGTTTGCATAATAATAGGTCAGCATGGAAAGATACAAGCCACATGTGTTCATGGGCAAAAAAAACAGTTAGTCTTGATTTGATTAAGGTAGAAGATAGAACAAAAAATATAAACTCCATCATCAGGAGATCTTTCTTTTCTATTTTTTTTTTTTAATCAGCCCTCACTAATGAATGTCAGCATTGACATTTGGAACTTTCAAACACAAGCTGTAGAGCATATATGTCCTTAAATCAACTTCAAAAAACCAAATTGATAATATTTGAAATGGGATAAGAAATTCAAATTGATAAAAAAAAAACTGAATTATAACTATGTGGTAGAAAATTAAATAATGATTGATAATTCTGCATTATAGTTAAAATAATGGAAGTTGACTTTTTTTTTTCACTCACTATAACTTTAAAATATATATATATATATATATATATATATATATATATAGATGAATGTTATATATATATATATATATATATATATATAATAACATTCATCTGTGAGGAGAGTAAGTCAAAAGTGACAGAGAACTAAAACATTAATATGTATGACAACCTACACCTATAATATTCTATTATGCATCAATGTTACAGTGCAATGTGTAGGGGCTAGAAGATAGATATGTTGTGAAGAAATCAATGCCATTCTAATACTTAACATAATAAAGAAACTCATAAGCAATGAGAATGACCATACAGAGGGAAATTTTGAGAGTCTACAGAGTTCCATCAAGATTTATTATTTTGAGGGAGACTGAGTGAGAAATGTTTGACCTTATTATCAGTGAAATTAAAAAACATGACCACTTTGTGCAGTCATTATCCCAAAAAGTATTAACTCATTTATTGTCAACAAGCTGAAAAACACTTATTCACAATGTGCTATCTTAATTCATAGTAATATATATATATATATATATATATATATATATATATATATATATACTATGAATTAAGATAGCATATATAAAGATTATTGTAAACTTTATTTTGTTTTTATGTTTGAGAAACCTTTGTGAATTAGCATAGAAAGGATGATTTAAACATAAAAGTGAGAGGAAGGCTAAATTTGGTTAGATGATTTTTTCTAAATAAAATTTAAAATAATGTTCTCAACTCCGATATCTGATATGAACCATCCAGTGGAAGATATTGTAATGGTCAGAATCATGTGATTAGCCAACAAGATTCAGAGACCTAGCAAAAGTACTTCAAACCCAGCATGTTCAGGCTATGGTAGTCATGGAACAGTACTAAGCTTTAACCTATTTGCCAGTGTGCTCCAAAATCTCCACTGTCCAACCAATGGTCCTGATGCTACTAATGGTCATCGTTTTTCTTCGGTCCCAGTGGTCAGGGTAAAACAAGGACTCTATCAATTTAAACTTAGCCTGTCATGCACTATAATTTTTAAATTAATCTAAGATACTCACCAAATACTTTGATACAGCTCAGAATATTATTTCAAATATTTCATAGGTCTCGGATACATACATATATGACTTAATTAAGTGTAGACATAGTTGGGTGGATATGATGAACCAGGGAATGACATGACAAGTGTATAGATATATATGATTTAATAACACAATTCATTAGAAAATAGAAATAATAATAACAATGTTTGGATCTTATTATGATCCATGTATGGGTGTTACATTTAAACCAAAAAATAATAATTACAATATTTAACTATCAGTTATTGATAATGGTACAATATTTAGATATCACTAGGATAAATGCATGATTTTTACAAAGATGTCACCTGTCGACAATGACAACCAAGGTTATGAACTAAAAATAACAATTACAATAATAAACATCAATATTAAATGTGTGTGAGCATTACAATGAAGTCATACTATCAATAATGACAACAGAAGTTATGGACCAGAAATAATAATTTCAATAGTATTTAAACATTAGTGTTAGATGTGTGTACACATTACAATGAAGTCATACTGGCATTCGTGACAACAACAATTGTGAATCAAAAACAATAATTATAAATTAACCATAAATAATAATTACAACACATAGTAAATATCAGTATTATACATGTGTAAGCATAAAACAAATTTTTATGTTGATAATGATAATATTTGATCAAGAAATATGCCACTATAAAATTAATATGCCAATTGTCAAGAGTAAACACAATACCTGGTTAAATTAAGTTAGAGGCCAGAAATATATATATAATAAATTTGTGTGTGTTCACATACATAGGGAAAGCTAAGTATATATTTTTATTATTATATTTACTTTTAGTATTCACAGCAGGAGTTATGGACCAAAGCATAATTCTAGCTCCCTTTATTATCAATAGTTATATGGTAAATATGTTTATTTATCCCACACAGCATTACCAACAGGCATGATCAAGAAATCTAATTACAGTGTACAGTGGCATCTGGGTTTGAATCCTGTGCTGGCTATATTATTAGTGGCATTGGCAAATATGGGTCAATCTCCTTTATCGAGTAATAATATATATATATAAGTTCCTATGATAACACATTCACAGTCAGCATGGCATGTGTAGGAAATAAGGGAGCCTGGTCTTTGAATCCCTATCATCATAGAGTTAATACCCATTTATCAGCTCAAAAACATGGCTATCTCCAGGACCAGTAAAAATATCCATCTGGCAGCTCGCATAGCATTACTTGACATATATTCATTATTAAAAGCCATATAGGCACAGATCATTCTATTAAGCAACACTGATATATTTGCCCATAAAAAGCATTAATTCATATCTGTATAGATATTTTCTTGGGCCCGTGTTTCATAAGTAATAATGGCAAATTTTAAGATAACCATATTTTATAGGCTATAAAATGCCCAAGTACTTAAATATAAAGCTTAACCACAAAATTTCCAAAGAGGCAAAAACACTACTGCTGAGATATTACTCTTTCCCCAAATGTATGCATCACTAAATATATATATATATATAGTGATATGAACACATACCTTTGTAAAATGTATGCATCACTAAATATATATATATATATAGTGATATGAACACATACCTTTGTAATAAGTTATATTGCCCATTTTATATTTAAAAAAAGAAGCACTATCATTATTATTTTTTAACACATAAATAAACGCATATATATACTATTTCATTTTTAATTATCATAAAGAATCTTAATCTAAATCAAATAAATTTTAATTTTAACACTCATTTATATTCTTAATTTTCTTTAACAAGGTATTGTAATTATGTATATATGGGTTGAGGGTGGATTTTAATACAGATATTTGATTTTTTTTCTCTCTCTTTTTTTAAAAAAAATAAATGACATTTTTAACTAATAAGAACTAGGCAAACGATTTAAGAAATTCAAATTTGATTGTTTGTTACTTTACAATTATAAAAAAAAATAGTTACCCTTCTCCCACTTAAGATTTGAGATAAAGCAAACAAATTTATACATAAATTGGTTTAATAGTAAAAATATCATTTGTCCCATTCTTGGCTGGGTGGCATAGCTAACATTAATCAATAAAGAAAAGTTATTTATAATTAAAGAAAACATACTGGCATATTTCAAAATAAATAATAAAAGCTGTATTTATAAATTCTATAGTAATCTTCTGTTCCATTTAGAATTAGACATTACACTCTTTTTTTCTCTACCATTAATAAGTAGAAATCTAGTTAGAATATAAATTGACTTGTTAAAAAAAAATAAAACACTCATATATATCACTGACCTTTTGAAACACATCTTTTTTAAGATATAGTCTTTTACTGAGCAGTTAGCAATCTAAAATTTTGAATTTAGATATTCTAGAGTTTTTTTATTTATAGAAGACATTTTAATTATTTTATCTTGAAGGATTAAAAGTTTATACTTGTAATGTTTACTGTCACTTTGATGAGGCAGCTATTTTCTTACTAGTTCACTTATTTCAGGATCGACCTTTGGCTTTACTGGACTCAGGACAGGCTGGATTCGAAGTTGGTTCTCCATTTTCTCAGTGGCAGCAACATGGAATCAATTAGATTTCTTTTCCCCTACAGATGCATTTCCTGGAGATTCCCTCAGAGGGGAAAGGTAAATTTTATCTACTCACAGATCATGATGATTATATGTCATCAGCTTACATTCAATGTCTACTAGAGAGTGACTTTCACTTTCACTTTAGCTCTTAAAACTTTTTTTCTTTTGATTGTTTTACTTTTGACTGCCAACAACTCTCTGCTTTTAAAAACTCTTTTTATTTTAAACTCTTTTACTGCCTTCCAGAAAACCAACCCAGTATTTATAATGCATGTAACTCTAAACAAAACTTTTCTCAGTATAACCAAAAATCAGTACAGTCTTTGTCTAATCGTCAATTTTTAACACCTATATCATAACTGCCTTTGTTAGAAATGAAAATAGACTGGTTGATTGATCTTTTAATTTAAACCAGTTAAAAAAATCCTACTAAGATTAAATTAAGGTATGAAAATTTTGATTGCATTTTTAACTGCTATTAAAGATTAGAAATAATTAGTATTTCCATGCAACTATAAGAATGTTTTAAAAAAATAGACTCATAAAAAATGTTATTTCCAAAGAAAGAATGAATCATTTTTCTTTGTCTTTTAGGAAAAACATATAGACAAAGGAAATATATTTTTCTTTTCCAAATATATAAAAAAAATGCATTTCAATAAAACAATATCTATAAATGAGCCCTCTCATTCACTAACACACACACACATGCATCTGCATATTATTCTCTAACAAAAAAATGAAAATTAGATATTTGATCCACAAAATCTATATATATATATATATATATATCCTATTTTTAAACAACTAACATGAAGCTCTGTGTGCACATACACACTGATTGCTTCAATATATTTATTTATTTTTTATCTCTACACATTAATTACAACCACTATGACAGAACATAATTTTCTTTGTTTGTTCATTGTTATATTAATCCTTGTTTATTTATTTGTTTTTTTTTTGGTATGATTGTCTACTGCTCTTCACAGGAATGGTCTATGCTATAACATTAGGGACTTATACTGTTGAATAAAAAGAGAGGGTCCATAAAGAAGAATCTCAGGATTTACACATGAAATGGACAATTATTGGAATTTAATAATACATCTATATATAATATTACTACATCTATGTATAATATTAAATGAGCAATTTAGTTATTTTTTGTTAATAAAATTGCTTATTCATTTACTTATGCATTTAATGTAAATAGTGGTCATCAAGTGAATGAATTTCTACTGCAGAGAAAGGAGGGGTAAGAAAGCTGATCATATTTAATTATATAAGCAGTAAAACTTCTCCTTAGTAATGAATTTTAATCAAATAAACTTTGTTAATTTGTTTGACACCCAATTCATTCTCTTATATATCATAATCCACACAGACTTATTCAAACTTAATACATCATTTAAGTGCACACACACCCATATAAACCCTTATGCAACCAATAGGATAAATTATTAAAACATGTCTAACAAGAAACATAGGAATATAACAGCTAATTTTCCATAACTGATTCCATCCCTGAAGAGAGTCAAATGTGATTACTTCCTGAGTTTGAATACTTGTGCATAATGTGGCTAGAAAGTAGAAAAGATGTTGAACTAATCCAAATCACATCTGAATTTAATAGGAGAACTGTGAGCTAGTATATTGGAGGTGGATGTTGTTGAGGGTTAGATACTTCATCATGTCACCATGGGCACCTACCAATGATCCAATGTTTGAGCAGGGTTAGATGAGTTCTATCACTATCTTTATACCAGAAACCAGTCCATTTCTTCTGATACTCTAACTTTAGGGGCACAAAACAGAAGCTTCCAGGGATGGGAAGTATTAAAATAAACATAGGCAGAATTTACACCTTCAAAAAAATTTTTTTTCCAAATTTTAACAATTATATTTCCACTAATGGGATCAGATAAGGATTAGTAAAACAGGTGATATAAATGAAAAAGGGGGATAATCAAACTTCCTAAGGTCACATGCCATAGCAGACCTATTTTGAAAGAATTTCTTATTATGATGGTGGCAAAAATGTTTCAACTGTTTGATGTGATATAAAGAAAGACCAACAAATAAGGTACTAAATGATTAATAAACTAAAATTGAAAATAGTACAAGTGGGCAGATAAAGGTAGTGTCTAAATTTGTATGCTAAAATTTAAAACTAAATAAATGAATACCACAACTAAACACAAAGACAATTAGAATGGCAAAAAATCATGACTTATTAATCATGTGGTGAATAACAAAGATATAATAAATTAGATCATATTCTATGATAATCAAAAGTGGAAAACAGTTAACATATATGAGTAGAAAGAAAATGGATTAGATACCAAAGAGCAATAATAATCAAATAGTGTTAGCTGCTACTAACAGAAGGAAGGGGCCTCAAGCTCTACAGGTAGCTGGAAGATCCATAACTGATGCTGACCACCCTCCATAAATGTCAACCATGAACAATGAAAGTCTGAAAACTATCAAGACCCAGCAACTGTTGTGACACATGCAGCCAGATTGATCAAACTCATGAAGACCCAATGATGATGGAGATGTTTATAGTCCTCTTCTGGAAAATGAATGAGATAAAAGGAGATATTGAAATAAAACTGATTAGCATGGAATTTAATATGGTCACCAAGACTCACTTAGGAGGTTAATATGTTGGCCAGCATGAATAACATGGAAGCCAAAAACTGTATTGAGACATGCAGCAATTGTTGCTAGACATAAGCAACTTACAGGGTAAAATGCAGAATAGAGGTAGTTAGTTAAAGAAATGAAGGAAAAGCTGGAAGGGATGAAACATGCAAACCAAAGACAAATGACTTTAGGAATGCCATCTTGGTTGTAAATTCCAGGAACAAAATGGAGTCAGGAAATATTTCAGAATGAGATGAGGGTTGCCCAGGAAAGATACCAAAGCCAAATCAACCAAGAGTTGAAAAACATACATGATATGATAGACCATCTCAATTCATGACACAATACCAATATAAAAAGACACACCAAGATTGCCAAAGCCATTATTCTGGATTTAAGGTATTTACAGGTTACATTATCTGCCAGAAATGCTAAAGCCCTCTTAAATAATGAATTACTTAAAATATGACTGAAAACTGAAGCCCATTATCAGGTGGCTGAAATGAATGAAGCTATCAAGACTACAACTCATTAGGCTGAATTGAATCAAGAAATGCTAACCCTTGGAATTGTTAGGACTAATAAAATCAACAAACCCCCAATTCATTGACAGGAGACAGACTGACATCAGGGAAAAACTGGATGTTGTTAGGAAACAGACTAATGAACTAGCAACCTATATCAATGCTGTACACTATCATGTGCCAGGCACCCCAAGAAATTGAAGACTTGTTTTGATTTTGGCCTTGGAGGGGTTGAACCTATTAAATACCAAGGTGGCCAAGACTCACAATTGCCTATCCCCCACACAATTCCCACAGTGATACTCAGACCGCATAATCACTTGATACAGATTAATGCAATTAATCAATTTGTAAAACTTAAAGTCTTTATGGGAGTTACAGACAAAGCCACATAGAACACCTAAAGAGCCTTATCTTGTATTTCTCTGTGACCCAGAACTTGACAAGGGTGAGAAACTCATCATATAATACAACCACATTCAAGGAGATGCATTAATGTGGTGGAAATCCTTATTTCAAATTCCCTTGATATTCAATGAGTACAGAACCCTACTAATCAAGATTTTTTGGAAGAGAGATAGACAGAAAGCAATCTTATACAGATGTTTTCAAGAAAAATATTGACAAACACTAGAAAAAACACTCACTGAATTTTTCATTGCAAAGTAATTAAACATAGAACCCTCAACACATACCATTTTAGTGAGAGTGATTATAAGGATCATCAAATAAACCCTATCACTCAGGATTGAGCAACCTCTTTTCTGCACTAATGTACATAGTATTGAATAAGTCACTGAGTTGTTAAACAGCATTGACCTCAATTTGAAAAACATGGCCAATAGAACTCCAGAAAAAAAAGAGAGGATGCAGCCATTAATGTCAGGTACTACAAATGATGTAAAAAAACAATGACCCATCCCACTGGAAATGAAAATCCATGCAACAGACTTTATTATACATATGGTCCTCCAACGAGAAAAAGACATCCAATAATAAATTAGAAACCAGCCTACCCAAACAGCTCAGGAAAATTATTTAAGCCAGGGTGAAGTAACTACACACCCAAAACATATTTAAAATCAAACTAAAGCAGTACTTGAGACAATGTTCCTCACATCAATGAACCACAAAGTTAGGGAGGAACACAAATACCACTACAAATTGAGAAATCACTAATCTGATGTGATCATGGGAGAATAAATTACAAAAATATGTGCTACAAATCTGCCCAATGATAGAGGTGTTGTTTGATGATTTTCCAGTTAAGGCACTGTTAGATTTGGGTAGCCATATTTCAGTCATGTCAGAAAAATTCTATCGAGATTCTGACTAAAAATCATAATATCAAAACCTATCACTGAAGTCTATTCAGGTTACCAAGGCTAAGAGTAGGAAGGCAAAGTTATCACAGAAGCAAATCTGGGTTGAAATAAACAAGCAACTCTCTATCACATATTTCTGATACTGAATGGCTTAGTCCATGGAGTTATCCTGGGGGCAGACTTCCTGCATGTAAATACTTGCATTATTGATTTCTCAGATAATACAAAATAAATGAAGTCTTGGAGAGATGACACTGCTTCCAAGATATGACCTACCTGAAATTGACTGTATTATAATTAGTATCCAAGAGGCAACTCACAGAATTCAAATTGCCTGAAAGTGAAGATACACTGAAATTGTGATCTATTATTAATGAATTTAATCCTATATTCTCAGATATAGCAGGTGTGATAGGATTCCAACAAAGGATTAAGTTATTACATGACTAACCATTTCAATCCAATTCATACCCTATTCCATATGAGTATCATGAACAGATATCCAAAATGATGTATTGGGGATCATTTCCAAATACTCTTCACATTACTGTAACCCAGTTATAACTGTGAAGAAGAGAGATAGGTTGATGAGATTTTGTTTGGATGCTAGACAACTAAACAAAACTAAACAAAATTACTGTCCATGACAGAAACCTTCCACTGCCCATACATGAATTATTCATGAGATTTTGAAACAAGATGTTTTTCACTTTTGATCTAATATTCAGCTATTGATAGACTGAATTCCATACAGAAGATCACCAATACACTGCCTTCTGATATGAGCAATTTAAATATCAGTTTAATGGGATGCTTTTTGAATTGATCAATGGTGGTTCTGGCCTGATAAGATGTTTAGACAATATCCTATCTCCTGAGATTAAACAAATTACAATCATTTATGTGGATGATATAATAATTGCATCTGCCATGATCGAAGAACATCTTATTTTGCTACATTTTTTTGAAGTGTCCTACAAAAAGAGGATCAAAATCAACTTCAAGAAGAGTACACTCATTTCCAAGCAGGTAGTCTTCCTAGTGCATTTCCAAGCAGGTAGTGTTCCTATTGCATATTGTAAGTTGCAATGGGATAAGGCCTCATTGAGAGAAGAACAGTGCTATTCAAAGGTTTCCTAACCCAACCAATATAAAACAATTATCAATTTTAGGCCTGTGTTACTTTTACAACCATTTCTACCAGAAGTTCTGACAACATGGAACCATTTTAAAACTAATTAGAAAAAATAAGTGATGGGACTGGACTGAGAAACAAGACAATACATTTGCAAATATTAAAACAGGGTTCATAGAGCAAACCATGTTAGCCTTTCCTGATTTTAATAAACCATTTATTGTCCAGCCCCAATATTGGTTTCAGATTACAGGTAGAACTATCCCAGATGTGAAGGACAGCAAGCATAGGGTCTTCTATTTTATCAGCCAGTTTCTGAATGGTTCTGAAATAAATTATATGGTTACCAAGAAGAAAGCAATAGCAATAGCATGGACCTTCCAAAAGTTTCTCAGATGCTACTTGGGTCAGAAGTGATTCCTGAATCATAACTACTTGACCCATAGCCATCTTGTCAGATGGAGTTTGCTATTACAGGAATTCAACTACATCATGCAATACTGTAAAAGATCTGAGAGGGTCATAGCTGACAGCTTAGTCAAAACCTATGTAGATCAGAACAGAATCATTTATCAGTAGACAATGTCTATATTACAAGTATCACTTTAATGACTGATAGTAATGTAGAGAACAATTTAGAGAATCTACACAAATTAAAATTTGAAAACCCAGAATTAAACCCAATCATAAAAGTTTTAGAAGGAGAGAAAGTTTGAATGCACCAAAAGATGATGAGAATTATAAGTTAGTTAACACAGTCTTAATACACAAACCCAACCCAGATAAAAATGAGTGGAGAGTAATAATACCTAACTTACTAAAGATCCCACTCAAAAAATATGTACATCATCTATGTGATTATTATGAGGCTCACAAAACAGAACATACTCCTAAAAATTGGTTTTACAGGCCTAAAATTTACCTAGATATCTTCAGAACACTCTGAGATTGTCTGATTTGCTTGAGAGCCAAGCCAGTAAACTAGAATTATATTAGCTCTATGAAATCTATTATAACAGGAAGACTGAGTGAAATCCTAGTGATTGACTATTATGTATCATTACCCTCATTTAACAAGCAGAAGTACTTGTTAGTCACTCATGATCTCTTCTTTAAATACATTTTGGCTTACCCAATATCCCAAGCTAATACTAAACATACAATTATAGTATTATATACCCTCCATTTCAGAGAAATAGGGGAGCCCAAAACCATTCAAACCAATAATGGCAGCCATTTTACATTTAAGGAAAGGAGATGATTGGAAAAATCTCAAATAAAGCATGTGCTTACCTCTATTAGGAATCCTCAATTAAACCCTTGCAAACATATAATGTGGGAGCTCAGACATTTATTCAGGACTTATCTGGAATGGTCAGCATAAGGGGTGGGTAAAACAAATGCAACAGGTAACCAATTCATTAACTGGAGCATAAATGAATCATCAGGATTCATGCCCATCAGGTTATATATTAGTCAAAACATACTTATTTTATTTAATAAATACCAATCTATGGCTACACAACCAGATATAATTGCTGAGAGTAATAGATAAAAAATGCATAGCTGCTTACAATCCATGGTGTGCCAGAGAAATAAAAATGTAAAAAGAACCAGCACATATCTTTAAAGTAGAAGACATAGTCTTGGTAAAAATATCCCATGTGAGTAATTCACAAGTGGGCATGTTTCAAAAATTCCATAAGTTATGAAGAACCATTTACCATCATAAGATGCACAGGTCAAAATTCATTTGGGCTGGATCAACAAGGAGAGTTTTGTGGCACTTAAAATGCAAGAAAATTGAAGCCATACTTTGGCCACATTAGATGGCCATTCTGATCATTCAACCAAAATTTTGTGGAAGGAGCTACAAACTGAAATAAAATTTCCTAAAAGCATCAAGCAAAAAAAAGAAATATCCAGTTAGAAATATACTGCATGATGTATAAAAAATAAAAATGCATGACTAGAATTATTAAGCTTTGAAGAGAGTAGACCACACTGAAAGCATATGTAATTACTGGGATACCTTAAAGCTCACTGAGAATAGAGTGGATTCCTCCAAAGAAAGGATTCCTCATATGTTTAGGTTGACTTTCAGAAATCCAGTGATACACAAAAGATAGCAGGATAGAGGTCACCAAACAACTCTATGTGTTATCTATGACAGAGACACACAACTATTCAGAGCTCAACAATGAGACCATCAAAGACCCCTAAATTCACATCACATTAGTAATTATACAATTTGGGGTTACATAGCAAATCAAGAGCAGTTGTAATAGTGCAAAGAAATGGACTAAAATCATAATTATGCTATGGATCAGGCCACTTAATATATGTGATACTAGATTCCCATAACTGTTAAAATTTTAATTCAAAATTAAAATTTTAAACCTATAAGAGAATGGGAGTTGTAAGGCTCACTTACTTTCACCAGGAACCCACTTCTTCTAGTCAAACCACCTAATAATTCAAGCCATATAAAATTTAAACCCTAACAGAGAAGAATACCTTAATGATGAATACATACATAGGTGGCCAATACAGTTTGATATTTTTCAAAAATAAATATATATAATATCAATATAAGTCCCTAATATTATAGCATAGACGATTCATACAAGAGTGTAGTCAGGCACACCAAAAAAAAAAAATAAACAATGGTTAACCTTTTAAGAGTTGCTTATGAGAAGCCTCGAAGCAGTGCCACCTGTCATGTGTCATAGCGAATGAGTTAATTCGTTTGATTTTTGCATTGACACTATTCAGCTGTTTTACATGAAAAAGTTCGTTTTTCTATTTTAGCACATGCGTAGAGTATTCACATATTAGTTTGTAAAGTTTCATGTAGATGGCAGTAATAATAAATAATTTATTTGATTTTCCCTGAATGTCAACAGGTCACCCCACTTTCACTTTGTTCCCAGGCAGTCCAGAGAGCAAGAGCAATCAGTTTTCTTTGCAGAAAAAATATTTTTATATTCTATATTTCATCATTCTTGAAATTGGTAAGTTATAATAATTATTTATGATTTATTTCTATAAAATTTTTCTATAAAACTATAATATTTCTATAAAAATAAGTTCTTTTACTTTCCATCTATTACAGATACCCAGATCATTTTTACATCTTTGTAATTTTATTTGAAATCAAGTATGTATTACTAAGTATTTTTATATTATATTTCAAAAAATAATAATCATATTTTTCATATTATGATTTATTTTTATAAAATATTTCTATAAAAATAAAATATTTCTATAAATAAAAATACGTTCTTTGACTTTCTATCTATTTGTAGATACCCGGATCATCTTTTCCTAAATCTATCTAATTTTATTTGATATCTGGATCATCTTTTTCTATAGCTATCCTTCTAATTTTATTTGAAATCAAGTATGTATTACTCTATTATTATGTTTTTCATATTTGCTTTCGTAGATTTTGAAAATATTCAGCATCATTTTGCCAAATGAAAATTTTGAAAAATCACGTGATGTTTACAGCATCATTTTATCAACTGAAAATTTTCAAAATCACGTGATGTTTTTCTTACTTGTAAATGCCTGATTTCAATATCTATTATATATTTTTTTACAAATTACATTTTAGTTTTTAGAATATATATGATTCAAAACTTGATAAACGTATTTCAATAAATAAATAAGCAATTTTTGATATATTTTGAGTCACATGATATCATATATATATATATGTCTGCATTCATTCATTCCATCATCATATCCATAGTTTTTTTTTATAAAAAATAATAAATGTTTTTTTTCATATGGTCTTGATAAATAATTATTAGTATATAGATAAGCGCTATTCAAAACTTTTATTATGTATTTCAATAAATAAATATGCAGCATTCCATTTTGTATATTTTGAGTCATGTGATATCATATATATATATATGTCTGCATTCATTCATTCCATCATCGTATCCATAGTTTTTTTTTTTATAAAAAATAATAAATGTTTTTTTTTCATATGATCTTGATAAATAATTATTAGTATATAGATAAGCACTATTCAAAACTTTTATAATGTATTTCAATAAATAAATATGCAGCATTCCATTTTGATATAGTTTGAGTCACGTGATGTCATATATATATTTATGTCTGCATTCATTTTTCCTGCCTCATTCTTTTTTTGATAAAAATTATTTTAGGCCTTATAAATATATGTATTTTTCTCATATGATCTTGCTAAATAATTATTAGCATGTAGATATATGTGTTACATAAAATATAATTTGAAATTTTTGCTTTTTTATATATATATAGTTATGGCATCCTTCTCCAAAGCAATTGCTAGTGGGTCCCATCGCCATTCTTCTTCTGATGAGTCAGATCATGACTATGTGCCATTGCTAGAGGCCAGTGAAGATGAAGGCTCAAGTGACTCAAGTGATGACGAAGAATTATCTGATACCACTAGCAACAGCAGTGACGATTCTGATGATGACATGGGAGGGTCAGGTTCTTGGGTACCAGTGAATATGAGTAAAATTCCTCCACCACCCCCAAGGTTTTCCTTTACTGCCACTCCAGGCATGACTAAGGCAATGGCACCAGATGCTACAGCATTACAATTCTTTGAATTGTTCTTTGATGAAAAAATGCTGGAAATTGTCATAAGGGAGACTAACCTTTATGCTGCTCAATATATTCGAAAGACTATATTGAAGATACTGTCCAGAGCAAGAAAATGGACACCAACCTCAGTGAAAGAAATGAGGTTGTTTTTCGCAGTGATGATGCTTCAGGGCCTTGTCAAACTGCCGCATCAGGAATGGTCATGGTCAAAAAGATGGATATTTTATGTACCTGCATTTTCTGGGGTGAAGACAGGTGCCAGATTTTCATTGCTAATGAAATTTATGCATTTCTCTGACAATGAATCCATTGACCTAAATACTCATCCTAATCCAAAGCTCTGTAAGTTCTATGAAGTAATGGAGCATTTGAGAGGACACTTTAGTTCATTATATATTCCAGACCAAAATGTTAGTGTAGATGAAAGCTTGATGCTCTACAAAGGCCGGTTATCATGGAAAATGTATAACATCAAAAAGAGGGCCCATTTTGGTCTGAAATTTTTCGTGATATGCGAAACAAAAACTAGGTATATTTGTGACTTTCTCTTATATAGTGGGAAAGGAACAGCCTATAATCAAAAGTATGCAGCACTTCCAGTGACGGCTAAAAGTGTCCTTCATCTTATGGATAGATATTTGGGTCAAGGTTACTGTGTAACAGTTGACAACTGGTATATGTCAATGGAATTAGTAGATAAACTTCTAAATGAGAAGACTGATATCTACGGCACAGTCAATATCAGAAGAAAGGGTCTGCCAGCTGAAATGACAAAAAGCTGAAAAAAGGTGACATCCAAGCTTTTCAGCTTGGAAAGGTTATGGCCTTGAAATGGCAAGACAAAAAACCAGTCTACCTTTTGAGTACCATTCATGATGCATCCACACAAATTGTAAAAAAAAAATTTGGGGAAGACATGGCGAAGCCCACTGTAGTGTGTGATTACAACAACACTATGGGTGGAGTTGATCATTGCGATCAAGAACTGTCCTTTTATCAAACCACCAGGACTCGGCAAAAAAAGTACTACAAAAAAATATTCAGACACTTCATTGACCAAGCCCTTTTGAATGCATGTATTTTGTATAACCAATGTAAGCCTACTGCAATTGATCTTTTAGAATTCAAAGCACGGGTCATTGAAGAGTCATTTGAATTGTACACTGATCCTGGTTTCAAAAATTCACATGGTAGACCTAGTTTTGACCCTCCACCTATTAGGCTAACAGCTCACCACTTTCCAGTTATCCTCCCACCTAATCCCATCAAAAAGGCTCCTACAAGAATGTGCAAGGTTTGCTGTAACCAAGACAGACAGTAATGGAAAACGTGTCTGCAGGGAATCCAGATACTGGTGTGAGGACTGCAAAATTGGATTGTGTGTGGATCCTTGCTTTAAAATTTTCCACACACAGAAGAATTATTGATGGTATTGATTGTTGCCATTTGTGAATTTTGTATATATATATATATATATATATATGTATAAATTTGTTCTAACTGCTTGATCATTTGTTTCAGGGTTAGGTAGGTGAACAGGAGAACACACTGGAAAGTAAAAGCATTACATTTTATATAGAGGTATGTATAGCTTACATTTAGTAAATTTATAGATATATATTTTGATAGTTGTAACTCTGTCTATTTTTTATTTTAGCTGTGTTAGCCTTGAAGACAACCACTCCAGTGGGCATGAACTAACAAGACAACCACTACAGTGGGCAATTACTAAAAGACAACCACTCCAGTGGGCAATTATTTATATAATTTTTATTCTTTGTTTGTTATTGGGTAGTATATAGTTGTAGCTCTTCATGTAAAATTTGTAAACAACAATTGATTTTATAACTATTACAATTGGACATTTCCAAGTTTGAACCCTTACAATGTTTCTAATGCAATTTTGTAAAATTAATCACTTCTATAACTATTTTCATAACAATTTTGAATATGGACATTGTAAGTTTTATAGAAACAATTGTTTTATATCTATTACAATCTTTTGTTTTATATCTATGTACATCAACTGTGCCAAGTTAGAACTCTATACATATAAGCCACATTGTATTATATATATTGTATTGTAAAAATTTTAAAAACTTTTTATGTAGTCTAATGAAAAATGTTTGATTTGAACAGGTCCAAGTTCAAAATCATAAGTTTTTATAGGTCCAAGTTCAAACCCCTATTGCTTTTTATAAAGTTTTTCCAAGATTTATTACTTCTATAACTACTATTTTTACAGTTTCTAAATTTCAGCTAATGAAAAATGTTTGATTTGAACAGGTCCAAATTCAAAATCATAAGTTTTTATAGGTCCAAGTTTAAACCCCTATTGCTTTTTATAAAGTTTTTCCAAGATTTATTACTTCTATAACTACTATTTACAAGTTAGAGTTTCTAAATTTCAGCTAATGAAAAATGTTTGATTTGAACAGGTCCAAGTTCAAAATCATAAGTTTTTATAGGTCCAAGTTCAAACCCTATTGTTTTTTATAAAGTTTTTCTAATATTTATTACTTCTATAACTACTGTTTACAATTTAGAGTTTCTAAATTTCAGAAAAAATGTTTTTTACAAATAAAACAGTACTTTTTTATAAGTATTCCTGCCAAAAAGGGCACTTGTGAGCATAATTCTAGTGACCTTCTAGTGACCTACATATAAGTCAAAAAAAAAATCAACCACATTTTTTTTATTTCTTCATAAATGTATTATAAAAATATAAAATAAAAAAAAATGAACAATTTTGGTTATTTTTCTGAAAAAATAAATAAGCAGTATAACAATAAAACAAACAATGAAAATTCTGTTGTCATCAGTGGTTGTAATTAATGTGTAGAGATAAAAATTAAAAAAAATCTTACCTTCATCTCCCACTGGACAGTTCATATCAAGATATCAGGGTTGGCAACATTAGTCAAGACTCCCTCCCTTTTATGGTAAATCATCATTTCTATGCTAATTTGCAAAGGTTTCTCAAGCACAAAACAAAATAAAGATTACAATAACCATTTATCTTTATGTTTCTATAATTTAAAATACCACATGGCAAATAAGTGTGTTTATCTTGTTGACATCAACATTTAGGTGAGTTCATTCTTTCTGGGATAAAATCCATATAAAAAGTTCAGTTTTTTTAATTTCACTGATGGTAAGGTTGAGCATTTATCATACAGTCATCCATGAAATAAACATCTTGATGGAATTCTGTAGACTTTTGACATTTCCCTCTGTATGGTCTTTCTCACTGCTTATGAGTTTTTTTGTGATGTTAAGTATTAGAATGGCATTGGCTTCTTCATGACATATCTACTTTCTAGCTCCTACACATTTCACTGTAACATTGATGCTGACCTACACTATGAAGTAATCATCTGATTAGTTCTTTATTTTGTTTCTGTTTGGTTACTTAGCAATAACTTGGCATAAAGTCATCACTTTGTGCAATTCCTCTTGTCTGTTGTCATCAAAGTCAGACAATAATATATAAAACAATTACTTTTTGTTTATGTACTTTTTAACATATTTTTAACATACACATAAATGAACAAGATATGATTTATAACATCAGTGATGCATCAAGAATGGAGGACAAAGAGCCATTGCGATCGCTGGCCAATTCAGACTCGCTGTGCTCTAATGGTTCCCATCTACATATACAACTGCCAGCGTAGCACCTGCCCAAGGGTTCATTATGCCATGCCCTTGATGTCATAATATGGAGGAGTTCCCACAACCCAAATTCCAACCTAAGAACGACCATTCCCTGCTAAAGTGGAGTAAATCCATGTGGTGGTCAGCAAGACCTCAACTTATTTCAGAGACTCAATAAACCTAGGTAAAATATGTATACTACATATTTAAATTTATAAGTGCACATATCTTTAAGTTAGACAATTGCCAAATTCTTCATTTAAGTGGTACAAACATTTTTTAATTTTTTATATACACGAAGTGACAACTATAAATGTACAATCGTTTATAGGTTCTTTTTTTATATTGTAATTGTAGCACTATAGCAGATAATTTGTTTTATTGTGTGTAAATGATTTAAAATATTTTTTTTGTTGTTTGATTTATTGTATTAAATATTTCGTATTGATTTAAATCTGTTTTGTCTCGTTCTTCGCCATTTCAAACAGAAATATATACATAGGGTTTGGGGGAATAACTATTACTCACTTGAGTACTGAATGAACACATGAGGCTGGTAGTGCAGCATTTTGATCCATTAAAATTTATAAATGATCCAAGTGCTGTAACTCTTTAAATCTTACATCAGTTGGGAGATAGTTGACCGGGAAATATAACCTGGGGCTATACCCATATAGTTACAGGTTCGGTCAAGTACAGATATAGATTTGTTTATGTCCGTATGTTCTTTCTGCTTGTGGTAGTGGGAGGTGGGTGATTTTGAATTTAAGAATTCTATATTATACATTAAATAAAAAGAAAGAAAGTATTATACATTAAATAAAAAGAAAGAAAGCATTCGATCACCATGTTTCCATTACATTTTGGGGGCCAGTCTGGGAT
The DNA here is from genome assembly GCA_028023455.1 of Epiperipatus broadwayi. Taxonomy (NCBI): domain Eukaryota; kingdom Metazoa; phylum Onychophora; class Udeonychophora; order Euonychophora; family Peripatidae; genus Epiperipatus; species Epiperipatus broadwayi. The sequence goes on along the minus strand of JAQFVV010006199.1, from coordinate 25,694,074 downwards.
TTCCATTGCTGTGCAATTAGTGATCAAGTGTTGAATAAATTTTATAAAATAACATAAATATTTTTTTTTAAAAAATAAAACAAAAAGATGTGTTTTCAAAATATATAAAGTTAGCATCGTAAGTCATAGTGGTGAGAAGCGAAGATGAAGGGGATAAAATTTTCTTTTACTTTATAATACTTTATATGTGTGTTTCAACATCAAATGTGTACAAAGGATAGAAAGAGGGGGAATTTTTTGAATATTAAGAAAGTTTGAAATGCGTAGTGATGTATATAATCTAAGACAAGAATGATTCAAATATAATTGTAATGAACAAAGAATGGATTGTCCGATCTAATCGCTGCAATGAAATATAAATTGTTTCAGTCAGAAGAAAAAAAAGGGAAATAAAACAGTTTCAATAAGGTTTTATATAAATGTTAAATAATAAGAGTCGCGGATCTAAGTTAAGTGAAGAAATATATATGTAGGACTCTAGAATAGTCGCATATATAAGCAAAGTTTAAAAAATATATATGTGATTTTATAATAGCATGTATCAGTTAAGCTGAAAATATAGCTGTTATAATAGAGCAATAAGTAGAGGGCAAATGGAAGGTGTAACAGAGGATATTAAAAGGTGAAAAAAAATGTGGGGGTGAATGTGCGAGAACCTTAATGAAGTTAAGCAATAAATGAACTCACTTAATACTCCCCTATATCAGGAACTTGAATGTAGTTGAAATTATAGTTAAAGGTGAAACACATAAGATCATTATTTATTGAAGGATTGTAAGAGTTCCATAAGGAGGGAAAATATAGGACAGACATCAAGGCAGAATAGGCAGTCAAATGAATCTAAAGCAAGGAGACAAGATGGTGAACCAGAGTATGTGGGGTTTGGGTTGGCTAGTGGTCTAAATTCTAACTAACAGATAATAAAGAACTCAATATCTACTCACAGTAAAAAACAAAGAGTCATTAGAAAGGATTTGTTTTGTATAAATATATTTGGAAGAGTTCAGTAAAATAATAATAACAAACACAGATCAAGGTTTGAATAAATTGATATCTATGCATACAAGGTCCCCAGCTAAAATGGACTTTCAAAAAAAGGAAGTAAGAGAAGGGAATGAAGATATGGAGAGGAAAGTAAAAGATAAAATAAACTATAGTGATATAATGGATAAGGCAAATGAGGGTTGAGCAACAGCAATTCATGAAAGAATACCTGGACAGAGAAGAGAGAAGGATGGAAGAATGGCAGGTAAAGATAGAAATGGACAACCAGAAAAGAATTGCTGAAGCCATAGAAAAAATTAGAAATGACTTCATCCAGCAATCAGAGGCAAAGGACACAGGAAATTTATGTGACAGGGAAATTAAGTGGGATGAACAAAAAGGCATAGAGCCATATGCATATGATGAGTTAGATAGGGCTGAGAGTACAGATAGAGAGTCAGCATAGTTTGAGCTGAGGGTAGACATAAGGCAGCCAGAAAGGGGAATAAGAAAGTTATATAAAGAAGAGGAAGTTGAAGTGATAAGAGTAGAAGCTGGATGCTGATGAGCATGCGGAGGGATATAAGTCAGATAGCAAAGGCAGTAGAAAGATTAGACACAAAATTTAAAGAGAGGATAAGCAGGTCAGCCAATAACAGCGTTAATACCAAAATAAAGGGCATAGGACCCAGAACCATTGGAGAATGTACAGATATGGGCTATGGGAATCACATGGATTATCTTATTGGCTTCCACCAATTTCTAAAAATACAAGTTTCCATGGGGAATCCTGGAGAAAGCCCTATGGAGCACTTGGGAAGCCTGGAACGGTATTTCAGGTTTAGTAGGATAAATGAGGAGGCCAAGATAGTGGTTGCCTGCAGTCATTTGCAGGGTGAATCACAAGTCTGGTGGAACTCCCTGTTCCAGAAGCCCACAACATTTGCAGGATACCATAGAGCTCTGAGGACCAGTTATTTTAGTTAGGAACTCCAATAAGACAGGCTGCATCAGATAACACAGGAGAAATGGAGACCAGCGGAATCATTTACAACATTCTTCCACCATCAAGTAGCCAAGTTATGGATGATGAGAGCAAACCCATTATCTGAGATGCAAATAATCCGGATAATGAGGCATGGATTCCCGAGAGATATAGAACAGACACTAATTAGTATGGAGAGGAAGACAGTGGACCATGTGGCAACATTGTTAAATGCAATGGATACCACCAGGACTGACCAGAAGGAGGAGAGATATAAACCAAGACTGCCTCCAAAAAAACCACTTACAATAAAAAATGGATGGGATTCTAGTGAAGGATGATAGAAAGAAACCTGAGAGATTCTACAGAGTGGAACCCAAGGATGCAGGAAAATGGACAGCAAAGATTGGAGATGGAATGGAAGCATCCATATGACAGGACTGAGGACTGAGAATATAGAGATCAAAATCCGCATTACAGAGGAGGCAGATATGAGTCCAATAGAGAAAGACATCCGCCAGATAAAACATAAGCGCAATCATCAATAAAGGACGGATTCACTGGCACAATCATGAGTAATGGAAAATGAACTTATGAAATTAGTATATTGATCATATTAGTATGAAGGAAGAATGAGCCAGTAAATGGCCAAACAGTATAAAGGACTTTACCCAAACTAAGACAAATCATCAGATAGTAGTGTGAGATCATAGATAGAGGTTGGGGTTATATAGGGATAGATGTTTGTAGGTGGGATCATAGCAGAACTTATTAGATAGAGAAGACAGGGACAGAGATCCCCTTCTTGTAATGACTCACTGGATTAAAATTTCCAGTTAGATATTTGACCAATATCATGAGTCAATGGATTAGAAACCAATGTATGAAAAGAACCCCTTGATAAAAATACGGGCAATCAGTAAATATTCTGAGCTCATAGATGAGCTGGATAAAAAAATACCAGCCTCCCAACCCACCTCAGGACAGTGACCAGTGTTGTCACTTAGAGAGTTATCATTTGTAAAATGTGAGGTATGAACAGGTTTAATCGAGTCACAGACATATCCTGTGGACTCGAACCTGTATGTACAAGTATGAGGCAGAAATGAACTCATGTATTGTTTGTAGTGAGATTAAATCAGTTTAGTAATGCTGGTTGGATCGTCAGAATGGAAATGTAATTTGCCTGGTCACCTCTCTAGGGATAATCTCATCACTAAATCATATTAGGAGTACATTGATATGAAAGGGTCATAACGGTAGTTATGAGCATCTAGCATTCAATGCGTTAAATTAAAATGTTTTAATGAAAACAATTTTTTAAATGAGGGGAATGGTGTAATGTGATGATCACACATACTGCGACCACACATATAGCTATTTAACATTTAAATAATATTAAATATTGTGTTTTGGAATACTAGCAAAAGAATATAAAACTTATAAAGAAAGAAATGTTTTAATTAATAAAAGAGAGGGAAATAGAATCAAAAAGATTCTTATCTTTTACCCTCCAAAGTCAAGATTTTGAGAAATAACAAAATAATTAAAGTTAGAAATATTGAAATTGTATATTAGTAAAATTAATAGTGATAAAGAAATATAAATGAAATACGAACTAAAATATGATTTAGAAGAAAAGGTAAAGTTTGAAGGGTTTAAATCAGAGTAAAATAGAAATTTAAAATATGACCTAAAGATAACGATCTGGGCCATAATAGTACACATTTGATGATAAAAATGAAATGCGTGTATGGAGTATGTATGAAGTATGATAAACACAGCAACAATTAATGCTTGTCAAAAATAAAAACATTTTATTAAAATATCTGTTTAATTAAAAGAAGAAAAAAAAGAAATAAATGTACATAGTGCTATGAGATTGTGTAAAAGTAAATCTATATAAATGACCAAAGGCGCATTAAGAAAAAAAAGGTGTGAATAAAAGCTAAAAACAAAGGATTTAAAGGACAAAGGACTGTGGAATTTTTTAATTAAAAAAAAAATTGAGTAGAGGAGAGACTTCTTGTCAAGATGTTGGTAGAAGGACTGCTCTAGAAAATAAGTATATATAAGCAGGAGAAACGCAAACCTAAAAACCTTTAATGTTTACAAAAAAAAAAAAAAACAACAAGAGAAAAAAACAGACATGTAGTGGAAGGGCTCCAACATTAGAAGGAATCATTAAATGAACAAGATATGACTTATAACATCGGGGCTGCATCAAGAATGGAGGACTAAGGGCCATTGTGATTGCTGGCTGATTCAGACTCATCATGCTCTAATGGTTCCCATTTACATGTAACAACTTCCAATGTAGTGCCTGCCAGAGGGTTCATTATTCCATGTCCTTGATGTCCTAATATGGAGGAGTTCCCACAACCCAAAATCCAACCTGAGAGTGACCGTTCCCTGCTAAAGAAGTTGAGGAAATCCATGTTGCTGTCAGCAAGACCTCAACTTACTTCAGAGACTCAATAAACCTAGGTAAAATACATAGAATACATCTTTACATTTATATGTGCACATATCTTTAAGTTAGACAATTGCCAAATTCTTAATTTAAGTGGTACAAACATTTTTTACTTTTTTATATACACAAAGTGATGACTATAAATGTACAATCGTTTATAGGATTTTTTTTTATATTGTAATCATAGCACTATAGCAGATAATTTGTTTTATTGTGTGTAAATGATTTAAAGTATTTTTTTTGTTGTTTGATTTATTGTATTAAATATTTCTTATTGATTTAAATCTGTTTCATCTTGTTCTTCACCACTTCAAACAGAAATATATTCATAGGGTTTGGGGGAATAACTATTACTCATTTGAGTACTGAATGAACATGTGAGGCTGGTGGTGCAGCATTTTGATCCCATTAAAATTTATAAATAATCCAAGTGCTGTAACTCTTTAAATCTTACAGCACTCGGGAGACAGTTGACCAGGAAAGATAACCTGGGGCTATGCCCATATAGTTACAGGTTCAGTCAAGTATGGATATAGACTTGTTTATGTCTGTATATTCTCTCTGCTTGTAGTAGCGGGAGGTGGGTGATTTTGAATTTAAAAATTCCATATTATACATTAAATAAAAGGGAAGAAAGCATTCGATCACCATGTTTCCATTACAATATATATATATATATATATATATATATATATATATATATATATATATATATATATATATATATATATATATATATATATATATTATAACCCTCTCCCAACACCTCTCCTACCTTTCCTAACAACAAATACATGGGGGCACCAATTCTATTTATCATAGAATAAACTATTAGTCTGATTTTGAATTAAAATTATTAATGAGGCTCTTAAATGATGTTCTACCTTAGCTTAGCTCAGTTTGGGGGCTACGGAGGTCTATAGGGTGTAAAATGTATATTAGAGGTGGGAGGAAACATTATGATTAATAGGAACAAAGCATCCATTAAGTTCTAAAATAGATAAATAATTGGAATTGGTAGAGTTCTACCATTTAAATTGACAAGTTATAGTTTATGCCTCATCTCCTCCCATAGTCCATATGCATTGAACAACCTCTATTATGTGAGAAAGTTCAATTAATAAAATAAAATGTAATGTTGATCAATTATACTGTACAGAAAGTTGGAACTAAATATAAAATAAAACATAACATTACTTAACCTTTAATTGTAGAGTACTTTAATTGTAGAGTAATGACACAAATTAAGCAATATCCTAACAAAATAATGGTAGATAGATAATGAAAGAAATAGGTTGCATTTTGATTTCAATTCATCATCTAAATAATAACTAAATGATAAAATTTTCAGAGAATCATTCTTTAATCAAACATTTCATAGTGTCTGGATCAAGGGAAGCAACATCATCAGACCTGAACATGTTCATCATTGAATTAAATGGAATAGTGAAATCATATCATATTAGATATGTAAATGTGTGTGCATGTGTGGAAATATGAAGTACGAATGCATGTCAAAGAAGAATTCCAAACACAACTTTAAATAGATAAAACATTTATTTACAAGATAATTTCAATAAACATTTGGTCTTATAATTTATGCATATACATGTTTTAGATGTTTCTAACATCAATGGTTAAATGGTCTACCTAAGAGCAAATAACATAAAGATAACTTTCTATATTTTATTTTAACATATGCCTGCTATCAGTGCAATCTGATAGGCTTATGGAAGAAACATTGTAATTCCAGTACTAAAATAATAACACAAACTGAACTTCTTTTAGTTTACTTGCAAAATTGGCTTAAGCTATCAGTCAATTCTGATAAACATATGACACAGAAACATTATACTACAACACTAAGATGATTAAATATAAAATTATTCTATATTTGGTATTTTATTTTCAATACACTCAAGCTACCAATCACTTCTGATATGGTTAAGAAAAATAAAACACTTAAATACACACTAAATTTTAGATTGAAACTAAAATTCCTGGCATTTTACTTCAAATGCACATCAAATAAAATGAGATGGGTTTAAATCTAAGAGTAAAAGTAAGAGTAAAAATAAAATATACTTTACAAATTAAATGAATAAATCTATTAATTAGCTACACTTTGTCTTCTCTTGCTTTCTCATTCAAATGAGGATGGAACATTATGAGAGTTAATGGAATTAAATCTAAATAATTAATTTAAAATGATTTGAAACAATAGTTAAAAAGTTACACATTACTAATGGATTTGTCCATACTTTCTAAATTAATAATTTATGCATGTGTCTGAATTATACTATCTGTTATAAAATAATTAATATAACTCTATCTGATCAGTTTACTTATGAAATTGGGAGAAATATAATACGAATGATGACAATGACCAACCAAGCTTTAATACAAATTCTACTTCAGCTGTTTTGTGAGAAAAATCAATTCTACTTTTACTTTCCTTTTTTATCAGCAAACTATTTCACACTTGGCTATGAATAAAAGATGAAAAAATTCCATAGAGCACATGAGGGACAAAAGATTTTCATAACTCTAATCATTTAAATAACAATATGCAATAGCTCCCAAGTCTAACTTCTGAGACTTAAAACAAACTAGTGGGGACACGTTCTCATCACCAAAATAAGGGAAATATACTACTTGGCTTCTAATACTATAATTCATAAAATACAACTACGAAATCTGGAGGGATATAATCTACTCCTAACAAATACTTCAACAAGCGAGAAGAGAGTTTTCTCAATCTCGTATATACTCTATAATCCACCCATGTCAAATACTCAAATAAATTAAAGGAAGAGCATATTTCAATTCCATATACTATATAACATAAATAACTTCATTCTGCATAGCCATTAAATACATTTCAAACTAAGCATAATAAAAAAAATAATAAATTCACACGTAAATAAATCTCTAATCTTTCAACTTCTCTTGGCCATTTTCATTGTCCGAAACCGATAGGCATTAAATCATTTTTACTTTCAATTCAAACATTATTATATCTAGATTAAATAACAGACACATATGTATGAGCATAATAATGCACAAACAATTTCAAATCATTTTGGTAAGAAATACTGTAATGATATTAATTAATAAATTGAAAAGGCAATAATGAATAAATCTCTCATTTCTGAGAAGATTAATATTCTTAACTTGGAAATACACTTTGAAAGCGCTAAGCATTAAATAAATTATTAATAAATATAACTTCTCTAACAATCATTAAAAGCGCATAATTATTGATAATTATTATTAAATAAGCAGGACAAAATAACTTCTAGCAAGCAAAGATAAAATAATCTTTTTAGTGCATTTTGCATTAGCACAAAATTGAAATAAAAGTTTGGTTTGGGATAAACAACCAATCTTTAAATTCTGAGTTAAATAGTTATTATGAAATAAAATTTATAACTTCTTGAAAAACGCAATGATAAATAATAAATTTTATATAAAGAGTTCTTTTCAAAACAAGCTGTTCACCCTTTTAATAGTGAATGGACACTTCTATCACTAACACGTGAGTAAAATTATAAGCACACAATAAAAACTATAATAAAATAATACTAATTACCTAATAGAAACAAAAAAATAATAATAAAAATAAAATCATAAGACAACTTTTTACAACTATCTGTCTATTAAATGCTAACAAAATACTAATAGTTCATTCACAATCTGTAAACAACATGTCTTGGTCGTATACTAAATGATTACGATGATTGATACAAGTATAAATATTGACAACACATAACAAGTTCCTGCAGGGAGAAAAATAATATTAATTTGGATCCAATTTAACAGCAATTCAAAGTTTTTAGCAATAGCTAATGAAGCTGCTGACAATATTACATTTGAGAATTCTCCATTAATATTTCTTACAATGTAGGTATAGCAATAATTTATTACTTAAGTCATTAGATAGGTTCAAGCATTTGTTCTGAGTTTTAAAAGACATTCACAAAACACATAACTAATATGTTCATAAAATCCACTTGAATTTACGTAAGTTTGATAACATGTTTTAATAAGAAAATTTAACTGCAAATGAGGAGAACAATAAATAAAAAAAATTCAAATCAGTTTTATGCTTTTCTACTTGTTTATTCCAGAATATTTTGAGAGTGAAAGTTAATAATTAATCCATTAAATTCTACGTCACGCATTTGTTCTTAGTTTTTAAATACAAAGGGTTAGGTAAATGTTTTAACAATAATAATAATAACAAAACAGGATAAAGTAAATTATTTGCGCACATCTTTCCATTTAAATTTCATTCCATTGTAGTTAGCAAAATTTATTAATAAAGTCTCTGAGATCTTTTATGAAAATGTTCAAAATTTTTCCAATGTAATAAAAGATTCCACATATTTCAGTTACTTTTCTAACACTAGGATTAAGTTTTAAGAAAAATAATTTTGCGACATAAACACGAATTTCTATTACTTCTTTCATGTTAGAATTTAAAGTTAAATAGTTTTATAATATAGCACACATACATATTTCAAATGATGGCTTTAGAATTTAAAATAGTTAGTTAAAAAGTAAGGAAGATATACCTTATTACTATCATTTATATTTCCATGTTCTAGAGAATTAATAATGGTTTTTCACTTTCAGACTGGGTCCTGGAAGAATCAGCTTGTAAAACAAAATTGTACTAATGAAATCAGAAAGCAAAGTGAAGTTCAGCAAAGTTAAATAAAATCTCTCCCTTGTAAAAGATTTCCCTTTTTTATATCCCAGACTATTACCCAAGCATCTGTCCTTCCAATAATCCAAGGTCATTTGAAAGTTCAAAAAGGTCTCTAGACACAGAATTGCTCCACCTTTGCACTGAAATTTTAATTAGCAGAAGATTATGCAAGAAACTTTTTTGTCTTGAAAAAGAAAAAAAAAATCATTCTGTCTAAAAAACAAATATTAAATTGAACTAAGAATAGAATATTCTGTAGTTCTAAAGTAACAGAATAAAATTAATGATAATTATTTTAGCAAATAAAATATTTAATTGTATATTTGTCTTTATACCAGTCCAGTGATCCATTAATTCATTTAAAATGTAACTAAACTGGTTATTTAAGCTATTGGTTGTGAAATTAAATATTTTGATATGAGTCATGAAAATGAAGCTGAAAGATGGCAAAAGCATACATTAACATTCACAAATATTATACCACAGATACTAAACTGATTTGATTGAAATAAAAATTTCTATGATGATGAGTCAAACATATTGCACTGTTTATACTATAGATTAAAATATTATAAGCAAATAAACCAGAGAACTATCTAAACAAATATTAATATTGTTCTGCAGACAAATAAAACAAATTGGAATCAAATTGACAACTTCTGTGATAAGCCACCCCCTTTTCTATCATCAATTAATCAGTAAAGAAAATATTAAACATCTCAAAACCTTCAAATTATATCTATGAGTGCTTTTAACATAGTTTTTAGGTCATTAATAAAAAAAATTTAAATTTCAAGTTATTTCTTTTTTTTTTTTTTAGTAAGATGCTATAAGCTGTTATTGAAACAGTGCTACATAATTATGATCAATATTTCTGGTGCCAATCCAGAAGGTCACAACATATATATATATATTATAACGATCCAAACGAAGTGGGAGATCGCATCGCACCGCACCGCACTACCAAGGGCGCCATCTAGGCATTTGAGCCTAGAAAAATTTATAGAGTAGGCAGATACGCGCTGTTAGGATTCCACTTTATTTACATATTTAGATCGTTAGCCCATTGTCACTAGCTCAGTGGAGTAGCAGAGATAACAAAATATAAATTTTATATCTTAAATATAAAAGAATAAAAGCCACTGCCAGAAATTAACACATAAAAATATTTATTTACGCACATATAAAATAATATTTAAATTTTGAGGAAAAAATTTCTTTTATAATTTTATATTGATCTTTAATTCTAAATTTAAGTAGATTTCAAATAATGAGTTTACTATTTATTTAGAGGGTCGAGTATGAATGGACTATATAGGTCTGCATTTGAAAGGAAAATATTCTTCCCTGATTTAACCTTAGGCAACAAATTTCGCAATCAACTGGCACCAATCCATCTGATACATTCATGTATTCAATGTAGCATGATACGACAACACAAAATACCATATTGTCAAGAATGTGCATCTGAACAATAAGTAAAAATAGAGAAAATATTGACTCTCCACCAACAGGAATGTGACATCTGTTGGCAAGTAGATCAATAAACTAAAAACTCCATAGGAATGGACTGCGGTCTTCTGCCGACTTACAAACCCATCCATAGGCAAACAGAGGGGGTGTGGCATATATCTATAATCCTGCCCGTAGCGGACCTCATACTACATCTACTAATTACACAAATATATCCAATCCATTGAACCAATTCAACTACGAAATGAATAACCTAAGATTACCCTCCCTTAATACAACTTTACAAAACTCTATATAGCCATTCACGCCCGACTTAATTTTAACATTTAAATACGTTCGCACAGATTTGTTTAAAAATGTTGGGTATAGATCGATTACATAGATTCCACGGTCAAAAACATTTCAAAATAAACATAAACGATCAAAATACAAAATTATTGATACCGACAATCGCAGAGGGAAACTTATAAGTAACCCAATAGTATTCACCATAAGATACTTGCGTTGTCACCAATAACTTAAAAGACATCCGAATAAATACATTTTAGATACTCACCGTAAGGTATCATTATTTATCGAATGTCTATATATTTTGATCAAATATGAAAACCAAAATATAATTAACCGCAAACGAATCCATGCAAGCGTCTATAAACAACTTTAAATTTAATACATTTTAGTTAAAATATAATACACACAAAAAAAATGAACTGGAAATGATTGCTTAAACATCTACATAAAAAAATATCAATAATTGAATTTGCATTCTTTAAGTCAGATAAGAGTTCTTATTTTCAGTTATTAATTACTTGCAATTTTAGGAAAGTTATTAGATAGATACAATAGTTCATACTTTACGGATTTAATAGATTGAGAAGTCCATCTTCGTGATCACTTTAGTAGATTTTGTCCTTCTTTGAAATGAAACTGCGACTTGCCATGCATTTGGTCAGGAACTGTCATCCAGAGGCCTCAGCTGGTTGTCCGGAAAATTAAATTTATTGCAGACTTCCACATCGTGAAAATCTGCAATATAGCTAGTTATAACGATCTATTCATAGTCAGCTCTAAGATAAAAATTTTAATAATCATTTGGCTTTTATATTTTTCTTAGCCTCTTATCATTTGATCATAGGATTCAATCGGCAATACGTCACTAATCCTCTGGTGTTTCAGTTACGGTTCATGCTGGAATTTCTGGTGTTTGCATTGGTCATTTAATTTCTCTTTCTTCTCTTATCTAACTTTTCATCTGACTTTTTAATTAAACAGCTTTTAGATAATTAATAAACAATCATTTCCATTTACAGATTACAGGAATTAATTAATACCTGTTTTTATTTTAACTTACGTTATTTTTTTTTTTATTAAAATATTTTTATATTTCAATCTTGTATTTTTTTATTTAAAAAAATACGTTCAAATACTTTTTTTTTCTTGTTTATGAAAAAAAAATATTTTTAAAGTTTAGCATCTGTGCGAATGTATACGTTTAACAATATTTTAATTTTAGCGTTTAGTTTTTTCCTTTTATTTGCGAACTTTTAAGTTTTTATTTTAAATTAATGTAACAACATATTTATATATCGTTACATATCAGTAAACTTCCTCAAAAAACAAAAAACATTTAAAAAAAAAAAAAAAAAGACTTTACTTAGTGTTAGTAATTACGTTATACAAATTTGTTATATATGAAATTTCAAAAGGACAAAACTTTTTTTTTTTTAAAAAGACAAAACAGTAATTACAAATATAATGATAAAAAAAAAGTTGACTGATGATTCCTTACTACCAGCTAAATTTCTGCCCCCTCCCTTCCAAGTTTCATTTCTTCTACCTTTAACTATTACTTAGGCAAGTTGAACGATTAGATTTTAATTTAACAAGACTTTTTTAAAAAAAAAAAAATTATGATTTATAATTATTATTGCATTTTATTTATTAGTTTTTATTCCTCGAATTTATCTTTACATGTGCGCAATTTTTCTTACTGGCAGCACTTTTTAAACAAAACTTCAAACTGCAACTCCACGTCAATACAAACAAATATATTTATACAATTTCAGAAAAAAAAATTACGAGCATTGATTTATTTTTAAAGATACTAGTGGTTTATTAAAGATAGAAAATTTCATCATCATCAATTCCCCTTCTCAGGGTCAATCTCTGAGGTCAGGCCACACTTGGGACGCCAATTATAACGATCCAAACGAAGTGGGAGATCGCATCGCACCGCACCGCACTACCAAGGGCGCCATCTAGGCATTTGAGCCTAGAAAAATTTATAGAGTAGGCAGATACGCGCTGTTAGGATTCCACTTTATTTACATATTTAGATCGTTAGCCCATTGTCACTAGCTCAGTGAAGTAGCAGAGATAACAAAATATAAATTTTATATCTTAAATATAAAAGAATAAAAGCCACTGCCAGAAATTAACACATAAAAATATTTATTTACGCACATATAAAATAATATTTAAATTTTGAGGAATAAATTTCTTTTATAATTTTATATTGATCTTTAATTCTAAATTTAAGTAGATTTCAAATAATGAGTTTACTATTTATTTAGAGGGTCGAGTATGAATGGACTATATAGGTCTGCATTTGAAAGGAAAATATTCTTCCCTGATTTAACCTTAGGCAACAAATTTCGCAATCAACTGGTGCCAATCCATCTGATACATTCATGTATTCAATGTAGCATGATACGACAACACAAAATACCATATTGTCAGGAATGTGAATCTGAACAATAAGTAGAAATAGAGAAAATATTGACTCTCCACCAACAGGAATGTGACATCTGTTGGCAAGTAGATCAATAAACTAAAAACTCCATAGGAATGGACTGCGGTCTTCTGCCGACTTACAAACCCATCCATAGGCAAACAGAGGGTGTGTGGCATATATCTATAATCCTGCCCGTAGCAGACCTCATACTACATCTACTAATTACACAAATATATCCAATCCATTGAACCAATTCAACTACGAAATGAATAACCTAAGATTACCCTCCCTTAATACAACTTTACAAAACTCCCGATTTAATTTTAACATTTAAATACGTTTGCACAGATTTGTTTAAAAATGTTGGGTATAGATCGATTACATAGATTCCATGGTCAAAAACATTTCAAAATAAACATAAACGATCAAAATACAAAATTATTGATACCGACAATCGCAGAGGGAAACTTATAAGTAACCCAATAGTATTCACCATAAGATACTTGTGTTGTCACCAATAACTTAAAAGACATCCGAATAAATACATTTTAGATACTCACCGTAAGGTATCATTATTTATTGAATGTCTATATATTTTGATCAAATATGAAAACCAAAATATAATTAACCGCAAACGAATCCATGCAAGCGTCTATAAACAACTTTAAATTTAATACATTTTAGTTAAAATATAATACACACAAAAAAAAATGAACTGGAAATGATTGCTTAAACATCTACATAAAAAATATCAATAATTGAATTTGCATTCTTTAAGTTAGATAAGAGTTCTTATTTTCAGTTATTAATTACTTGCAATTTTAGGAAAGTTATTAGATAGATACAATAGTTCATACTTTACGGATTTAATAGATTGAGAAGTCCATCCTCGTGATCACTTTAGTAGATTTTGTCCTTCTTTAAAATGAAACTGCGACTTGCCATGCATTTGGTCAGGAACTGTCATCCAGAGGACTCAGCTGGTTGTCCGGAAAATTAAATTTATTGCAGACTTCCACATCGTGAAAATCTGCAATATAGCTAGTTATAACGATCTATTCATAGTCAGCTCTAAGATAAAAATTTTAATAATCATTTGGCTTTTATATTTTTCTTAACCTCTTATCATTTGATCATAGGATTCAATTGGCAATACGTCACTAATCTTCTGGTGTTTCAGTTACGGTCCGTGCTGGAATTTCTGGTGTTTGCATTGGTCATTTAATTTCTCTTTCTTCTCTTATCTAACTTTTCATCTGACTTTTTAATTAAACAGCTTTTAGATAATTAATAAACAATCATTTCCATTTACAGATTACAGGAATTAATTAATACCTGTTTTTATTTTAACTTACGTTATTTTTTTTTTTTATTAAAATATTTTTATATTTCAATCTTGTATTTTTTTATTTAAAAAAATACGTTCAAATACTTTTTTTTTCTTGTTTATGAAAAAAAAATATTTTTAAAGTTTAGCATCTGTGCGAATGTATACGTTTAACAATATTTTAATTTTAGCGTTTAGTTTTTTCCTTTTATTTGTGAACTTTTAAGTTTTTATTTTAAATTAATGTAACGACATATTTATATATCGTTACAATATATATATATAAACAAATACTATTAAAAGTTTGCCAAAAAAAACTTGTCAATGAAAAAACAAATAGTAACAGATTTTAGATTACACATTGAACTTATAAATTAAGTCATAATCACCATTTTTCTAATTTTTTAAATGATTGACTAGTCATACCAGTATTCTTTCATGATGTCAAAGCAGTATTTTAAGTGTTAAAAGAAGATAAAAATGAAAATGTAGATAACCAACAAGATCAGTATTGACAGGTTTTTTGAGCAATTACAATCAGATTTTTCACAAACTGTTTTTTGAGATAACTATAAATATACATTTCTTTGTTTTGCTCTCACATCATAAAGTTTCATTACTTATGTTTTACATTATTCAAGTGACATAAAATTAGTTAAAATATATATAGATGTTCAGTTATAATTTCCAATTAGGACTAACGTCCTTTTTATGGATTGTATATTTCAGTATTTAACATTTTTCAACTATTATTCATGCTTGCAGAGAATAGATTATCAGAAATAACATTAAATAAAATAAATTTTATATAAAAATTAGCTCAACCTTTAAAAAAATATTTCATAAAAATTAAAATTAGTTTTTAGTAAATTTTTAATTTTATGTTGCAAGTTAGGGAATTTGAACACAGACTTACAAGCACCCTTCAACTATCTACACTATCTCATACCACTGATACACATGACTACACATATGTAGAAAAAATAAATAATCCACCAATATATGTATTTCATGCTGAACCAGCACTTATCAGTTGATTCACATTATCATCTCCCACCATACACACACACACACACACACACACACATATATATATATATATATATATATAATCAGTGCTGTTTATATTAAGATAGGAAATGTTCATACTTTAATGGACAGGATTCAATCTAGTCCAATCTTCAACTCGTCAGCCATCCATACCATTAAAAATTTGATGATGGAATGCACATCCCATACTGAAGCCAATATTGCTGTTATGCCAAGGTTGACTTCAAGTCACTCTGTTCCTTCTTGTATAGGACATTATCCATTTAAATACATACAAGAGGTATGGGCAGGATGCAGGCTTAAACCATATTTGAAATATGGGCATTCTTCATATATCTGGAGCTTAATTGTATCATGGGCATAACAACAACATTGACATTAGCATGGGATTTGAGCATTCCACCATCAGATTTTCAATGATATGGATGGCTGAAAAGTTGGAGGTATGAGTATATTGAAGCCTGTCCATTAAAGTATGAAAATTTGCTATCTTAATATAAATTGAGCTTTGATTATATATATGTGTGTGTGGGGGGGAAATGATAATCTGGACTAACGCATAAGTGCTGGTTTAGCATAAAATACTTATATTGGTGATTATTTATCTTTTCTACATGTGTGTGATTAAGTGTATCAGTGACATGAGATAGTGTGGATAGTTAAAGGGTGCTTGAAAGTCTGTGTTCAAATCCCCTATATTTATAATTACGCTCCAGGTATATGAAGATTGCCTATATTCCAAATAATTATATATTGTATAAAAATATTATGGTCACAAACTCTATTGCTTATATGTTGCTCTGTTACTCATAGTATAACTTTCTCTTTATGTTAATATTTACAAAATGAGTTTGTCTAAAATTTTATATTCAAAAGAAAGTTCTACTTTCATTATTTTTGTGTTTTCACTGACTTTTCAATCAGTAATATTAAAATTTGATTTTTAATATTATCGCTTTTTTTCCAATGCATTGAACAATTTCATTATTAAAATTTAGTTATAAATTGCATATATAGAACACATAATATACTGGATAGCCTATCAATTGCTGGTTTAAAATTTTTTTTTATCTTCAATGTAATAGTGATTTTCTTAGAAGTAGTTGTCTATTACCATATCTCAGGGTATTATTTCAGTTAAGATAAACAGGATTACCAATATTTCATTATGGGGAAAAATTGTGAGGTAAAATAAAATTTGCTTTCTAAAATAATCAATGTTGACATTATAAAATCCCAATATTTATAAATCAAAATTAACTCACTATATTTATATATTCACTATAATATTATAATAAAGTCATTTGATAGTTTTTATAATAATCATTTTACAAACAATATTTTTACTAACGTTCTTACCTAAAACTCTAGAATAAATAATTATATTTTTTTGTGTTAATTGCGATTCGGAGGCCCGAAAAAGATCTTCAATTACTATAGTCGTCATAGCATTTACGTTAGATACAAATGTACTAAAAATATACAGTAAAAATTTTAATAATTAAATGTAACTGCTTTTATCTATTATTCTATCTATACATTAGTACGTTAACCGTTGAATATCTTAGTTACTGTAGAAGGTAATAATGTATAGCATCTCAAAGTATTTTGCTAATAAAATTACATTTTTAGATGAAATACACAGGCTTATATATACCTGTGTCTACATATGTAATAGACAGGATACGAGCACAGACTTTCACATGACCCACCACTCTCCACACTATCTCATAACACTGATACACCTGAACACACATATGTCGAAAAGATAAATAATCACCAATATACGTATTTCATGCTAAACCAGCAATCATCAGTTGGTACCAACTGATGATTGCTGGTTTAGCATGAAATACGTATATTGGTGATTATTTATCTTTTCGACATATGTGTGTTCAGGTGTATCAGTGTTATGAGATAGTGTGGAGAGTGGTGGGTCATGTGAAAGTCTGTGCTCGTACCCTGTCTATTTTATTTTTACTAAAAGAAAATAGAAATAGTTCACTTCCGTCCCCTGTTCGGAAGATCATACACTGGTATTTCATTTTATAATTATACAGAAATATGAGATATCCACTACATACATTTTAAAATAAAATACTAATGCGTACACATATATATATATACACATGCTATAATTGTATTTATAAGGAATACTTTTCTCAAACATTTGGTATCATTAACTTTAGATAAAGGCAGTTATTATTATTAATTATTATTATTTTTTTCCATATGTCAAAGTATCAGCCGTGAAGCGATCCGCGAGAACTGTCAGGCAGCTGCGCTGACCTCTAGGCTATCAACGCTTCACTACTAATTATTTAATAAACTATAAATCATTATTTTAAGCTATATTAGCTTCAAACCTAAAAAGTAATACATCTGGTTTTTCCAACCCACTTGTACTCTTTTATTCATGTGTAATATATTTCGAAACATATGAATTAACATATCTGAAAAAAATAAATCAGTAATGAATTTCGTGTTAATTCATATGATTTGAGTAAATGAAGCAAAATGATTGTTTTAAAATCTATCTTTCTATCTATCTATGTACCTACATATTTATTTACCTACTTATTTGGAGATATTTACTTCTCGAATAAATTTGACAATTATGATAAAAAATGAAAAAAATACACAACCATTTGATACATTATTTTACAACTGGAAGTTTATATAGAATGATTATAAATGGCAGCAAGTTCATAGAAAGATATAGATAGGTAGGTAGGTAGATGGATAGATAGATAGATGGACGGACAGAAAGACAGATAGATAGATAGATAGATAGATAGATAGATAGATAGATAGATAGATAGATAGATAGATAGATAGATAGATAGATAGATAGATAGATAGATAGATAGATAGATAGATAGATAGATAGATAGATAGATAGATAGATAGATATTTGAAACAATTGTTATAGTTCCCCTACACTTATTAATAAATATTATTGATGATCACTATATCAACGAACACATTCCTGAAGATATACCAGTCTATGACATGTGGTTGAATCAGTGCACCAATAAAAAACTTGATAGTGAAATGAACAGAAAGTTTACGTATCTTTTGAAAGTAAAGAAAAATGCAGTCCCTTGATATATTATTTTTGAAATATGATTTCATGTAGAATAATGACTTGTGGCAGCACTGCCATATAAATTGATAGGGATATTTCAAACAGTTATTATACCAATATCTAACTTCAACACTGTCTTCTGATTAGAATAAAATAGGATTTGTATTCTATCTCTTATGCTTAAGTGCAATGTTCTTTTTTTTTCATTTACCATATTTTTCATGAACTTTATTTTCTTTAAAACAATCAGTTGAATTAGAATTTTATAGTAATATTTAATTCTTCTGAAGTTTTCTAATTTGTGAGTGGTGTAGTGTAATTTTGCAAAAATATTTCTTAAAGCTTTTGCCATATAGATTCGTTTTTTGCTCGTGATTAACAATTATTTATTAATTGTTTTCACATTTCTTTCAGCCAACATGTTTGTAGCTGGATAACTTGATGAAAAAGATTTTGGAAGATTCCCAATTATTATAATATTTCTGGAATTCTTCACTAATGAATATTTGTGCATTGTCAGATACAAGAAGATCTGAAAAACCATGATGTGAAAATGTCTTTTGGAGAATTTCAAAAAGTAATTGTCACATTAAGGCAGTTCTTATTAGTTCAATTTCTACTCATTTTGATTTTGCCTCAATTATGAATGAATGGACCAACATAATTGATATAGATATCTTACCAGTTTTCTTCTGCTTTCTAGAAAGAATAAAAAGATGCTTTGGTGTGTGGGTGGGGGGTACATGTCATTTTTATTTGTTGAATATCTTTTCATTTTTGCAGGCAATATTTTTGTTCGACTAATACATAATTTTAGGCTGACCAAATTTGATATGTTATTTAAGAACTGGAATTCTGTATACAATGATGTTTGATGGGAGCATTACCATATCTATCTATCTATCTATCTATCTATCTATCTATCTATCTATCTATCTATCTATCTATCTATCTATCTATCTATCTATCTATCTATCTATCTATCTATCTATCTATCTATCTATCTATCTATCTATCTATCTATCTATCTATCTATCTGTCTGTCTATATGCCTGTCTGTCTATCTATCTATCTATCTATCTATCTATCTATCTATCTATCTATCTATCTGTCTGTCTGTCTGTCTATCTATCTGTCTGTCTGTCTGTCTGTCTGTCTGTCTGATTGTTTGCAAATGAACAATGGAGTTCTTTTAATTATTGATCGATCGTTCTTCTAAACTTTAGGAAATAAAAATATACATTCTTAATGTTTTGTTTTTTTTTAAATATATGTATGGTGTACTAAAATGATAACCAACGTCCAATGAAAAATTTACTAACAATAGATTTTGAATTTGAAGGTGACTAGTATTTAATTTGGAAGAGGAATGTTTGGTTTATTATTTTAATTAGTTGTTTTTGAAATTTAATACCATATATATTGCAATACTACAAAGTTATTAGATATAATATGGTGATAATGTGACAAGATGAGGATACATCATCATCCCCAAAGAATGGTCACAATCATCAATGATTGACATAAAGAACTAAATTAACAAATATAATGAATATAGAATAAAAGAATATCCAATGAATAAGAGGAGTGATTCAGCAAGAACAAAATCATAAAGTGCATCTCCATATTATAGAAGAAAAATAATCATTAGGCATAAACAGTCAACAGAGAATAGCTAAAAATCTATAGTCAGTCTTGTGACTGAATTTGGAAATGGTCATTATAGACAGGCTAATTATTTAGCCACTTCCAAACTTAGAACAAACATACAACACATTTATCTGGATGCACATATGTAAGTGCTAAACCACCAAAATATTTTAAAAAATCATATAATGCTGAAATACTAAAACATGACAATGATCATCAATGCCCGACCCACATTACAGTGATCAAATATAAACTAAATTTATAATAATAAAAAATATATATATAAAAATGTAGTGCATGGACTTTAAAGGTGGTACATTTGTGTCATCCAGAGTTATCCTCTGGATATCCAAATGCCAACAAAACACCTATATTCATATAAATAACCATTATGCTCTAATCTAGCACAGGAAGCAATAACTCTGCAAATTGTTATTGTGAGCAAAATATAAATAAATATAATAGCTTATTCTAATTTACTTTCATGAAATCATGAACACATTTATAATAAAAATAATTATAACATAATAGGATTCCATTTGTGATATATGAGTAGGAAAAGCAATTTCTTGTTACACAAACATTTCAGCAACAGGTTCTTTTTAATCTTATACCAATAATAAATAAAGGAATCATAATATCTTGATTTCAGATGGATAAAATAAGGTGACATTATTATAACTGATGGATAAAATGATATTATTTTAGTTTAGGATAAATAAAATAATCTTATAATAGATAAATAAAGTGATGTTTTCCATGGATAACAGGTCGTTATTGGAACATCAACAATATAATTTAATAAAGTAACTTTTCTTTTTCAATCCTTATACTCTTATATGTGTGGTTTTGTTAGATTTCTGAAAAATGTGGATGATATTGGAAGAATATGAAAGCAAAAATTAATGATGAAACAATATTTATTGACAATAATCAGCATGAAAAAATAAACATCAAATTATTTTAATAAAAATTATAAACTATAAAATTCCCCAAATGTAATTCTAAAATATTAATGGGATATTTGTTCAAAGCTCTTATTATTATTCTTTAATTATCGCGTGTACTAAATAATTGGAACAAGTCATATCGTATATGAATGAAACATGCATGCTCCTGAACTATTCATTTTTTAATTCGTTTATCATGCATTTATCCTGTTTTATTATATATCTGCCTACTGTATTTTGTTATTATTTGTTTCAAAATTTGCTCTACAATGCAATCTGTGTTATTTCAAAAGAATTAATGCTCCTGTATATTGCTATAATATTTATTGATAATTTTGGAATGCTGCACAAATAATTTAAATTTGTTGTTTTTCAACAAGTAGGAGAAATCTTTAGTGTTTGCAGAATGGTAATTACAAAACTGTTTCTTGTAGATGGTAGAACATCCTGGAATAATGACTTTATTTATTTATTTATTTTGGTAAACTGTGTATAATTTCAAGTTTCAATATTATGCTATTATAATTTTTATTTTATTTTATGCACTTTATCTAATGTAATTTTATGAGTTATTTGTAAGCTAAATTATCTAGTTTACAGAATATTTACCTTTTTATAATACTATATTTTTAAAGTGTTATATGTCCTTTATCATGAGATATTTATTTGATTGTATATGCTAATGCTAAACAAGTTGAAAATGGTGTATATTCTTATTGCTTATTTTAGGCCATACTTTTATTAATCCAGCTCTGCTGAATAATTTTTATATTATCCATTTTATACATCAATTAAATATTGTAGTATTATTTAAGAGATGTTAGTATTAGCCTCTCTCTTGTTTTTATTGTACATTATTATCTTGACATTATTTTGGGTTTTTCCAAGAGATTGTAGCTTTGTCTTTCTCATGTGCACATTTATTTTGCTAGCATATGTTTGTAAAAAGATTATAATAGTGTCTCTCTCTTAATGTTATAATATATGCTGTAAGTTATACCTTTTGTGTCTCATATTAAGGATATGATTTATTTAAGACAATTATTATTGTTCCTATTATATTTTTGATGATTATTTCTCATTATTATTATAGTTAGACTCTATGTTTTAGAACATTTATTGCCTTCAAATGTAGGTGCTACTTTTTGAGTTCATGTCATTTATTTTCCATTGCTATATTTATTTCTATATTGTAGATGAATTGTATCATGTATATTTTTGTATAAATCCATATAAGGTGTACTTCAATGATTATTTTTGACAATTGACATTGTAGTTTGTTTTAAGGAATGTTATATTTCTCTTCTGTTGCACTTTTTAATATTCTGAATATAGATTGTTGATTGTTCTTGACATGTAGGTCTATTTGCTGTTCTTTAACCAATATTATAAAATGTAATATCAATAAACATTTATTTCAGAAATAAAAATGGTAATTTTGGGTCTTATATTTTCTTCAGCATTTTATTCTACCACTGGATTAATATGTCCTATTTAAGGCTTAAATATACTCACTTTGGGAACAACAGAATTGTATGATTGTATTGTAGGAATAGAGAACTTTTTGTTATAATGTTAATATTAAGAAGATTTTGATTAACGAGACAAGGATATTAATTTTCATTATTATTTAATCTGTAAATTTATTTTATTTTAGCTGTAAACTTTAACAATATTTTTCCTATGCATTAAATTGTATAGTAGAATGTTTAAAATAATTCATATTGTAATAATGTAAATTTCCAAAGTTTTTATTTGTTCAATGTTTTTATTGTTAAAATAAATGTTGTTTTTATTGTTGATTTTGGTTTCATAGTCTTTCTTTCATCATCTATAAACATTGTCCAGAAATCCTAATAATATAAAATCTTTTATGTAGTTATATTTTATATTGAACATTAAGAATACATGAACATCTGAAGTTTAATATAATAATCACTTTGTTCAAATTGGTTTATAGTTGTTAAAAAAAGTATTTAAAAATAAATTATTCAATTTCTTAATTATCAAATGATCTCTTTAACCAACTGCATTCTTTAAGAGAAGACTGCTTTTGTGATAAATTATTTTATTTTATTCAGAAAATTATTGTTTTGATTATACATCATAAATGTAAATAATGAAATTATTTATCTCAAATTTATAAAGAAAGATTTACTAGGAGTTATTAGTATGGTATCCTGAGTTTCCATAAAATCCCTTATACACTCATTACACCTGAATGTTATTCTAGTATATTCTTTTATTCCAAATTAAGAGTTTTCCATATATTTATTTTAAGTAAAATATTTTATTTAAATTTAATATTATTATTATAAGTTGAATAGACATTATCTTATGAATAATAATGTCTTCCCATATTATTACTAGGAT
The DNA here is from genome assembly GCA_028023455.1 of Epiperipatus broadwayi. NCBI lineage: Eukaryota > Metazoa > Onychophora > Udeonychophora > Euonychophora > Peripatidae > Epiperipatus > Epiperipatus broadwayi. Next base: position 25,670,273 of record JAQFVV010006199.1, on the reverse strand, counting down.
TCCATTTATTACCTAATAATCCTTAAATGAAAAGAAAAGAATAAATATTTAGTATTATAAAATTATATTTACAGAACTTTGAGATTTATTTACGAAAATGACTATTAAAGAAATTGTTTTGCAAAAGAAATGTAATTTTAAGTGGTAACATGGATATATATATATTGTAACAGTAAGAATTGTCCCTCCACGTAACAAAATCTAGAACACATGCAAAATACACTAAAGCTGATCGAATTCGGATGCTGGGATCCAGAATCCGACCAATATTCAACCCTTTCACCTCTGCTCAACGATCTAATACCCTATGGATGACATTTCTCAACTTACACAGACATTTAACCTCAGTCCAGCAGTCACCCAGGGTGGAACAATAAGACTCATAAATTAACTAATCTAGCACTGATTTGGTCAGATATACACACATATGACTAAGTGATTAATTAAAATATCAATGATTGATTATGAAATTTAATAGAATGATCTACATATATATATAAAATGATGTATGTGCAATTAAATCTAGAATTGGATAAAATGAACTCATGGACAATAAAGATATAAAAATGAGTTATAATTTTAAATATTATTAATTTAATAAAACAATAACAAATAGTGAAATTAAAATATACAAAATTATATGATGAAAACGTGAGATATTATGCTCGCAGGCACTATATAACTAATGAGATTAATGTTACATATCTCATTATAAATGTTTAATAAAGTGTAGTCTGCTAAATCATATGGAACTTTATAGCCAAAGTTATATAACTAAATTAATAGCACTCCTATGGCGTCTATCTCTATATCTAGTTAAGTCGAGCATATAATCAGGCTCAGAAATATGCAGGTTAGTGTGTTAACCTAGATTAGGGTATACACTGATTCTAAACAAGCATTTAATATAAAAGGAGAGAAAACTGGTTTATAATAGGTTTACCTATATACTCTATGGAACATATTAAAATATTAATAAAGCTAAAAGGTACGAATGGGTCGTTATTCACGGACTTCAGTCTCAAAGACTCAGTTGCCCTAAAACCGCTCAACTTGCCACAAATAGGAGTTCAGGGAGTTGGATAAGCATTAATTATGAATAATCTAGGTCCTTGTGCCCTAGTTCTAAAAGTGTGTGCTTTAGCCATACTAAGTGAATAAGTGTGACCTCCACCATCAACTCATCAATAATCATGCAGCAAGCAGATAATTGTTCATTGCGTACTTTGTAAGGACACATCCGCAACTTATACACATATAATGCAAATATGTAAAATTATATTATCGTGCCTTAAAAATAGATAGCATCTATTTGCATATCTGCATATCTATACAATCCCAGTTCTCAAATTTAGTATTTCAAATATACTATTTAGGGACTAAATTAATTAGTAACCTAGTTTAATATTATCACCTGCATCTCAACATATATAAATCTAAGGAGAACAAAGCATATTTGTGGGATAATTATGAATAAAACATTAAAATATGCTTTGAGAATATCTCTGTAGCTAGTTCCTATGATGTACGAGTTACATATATAAATAGTTATAATTTATAACTAGAGATAAGCAAACTATATGATCTCAAAACAGTGAGTGAGAAAGAAAATTCAATTATTTAATATTTATTATAGCAAAGATTTGAAATTATCTTTGCAGATCGATAAGCTAAAATTATACTTATAAATACTCGCAGTTTCGAGAGTTATTTGGCATATCAAATACATATAATATCAAAATGATAAAATTATAGAATAAACTGAATAGATTAGAAATAGGCATAACAGACCACAGGAAATTATACATTTAATTTACAATAAATTATTAGAGTTTTACATTTTAAAAGAGGATTCAAGTTTTACAATCAGACAAGATTTAAACATTAGCATTTAACAGTTATCTTTGCATATTTTAGGAAATGTGTTTGGTAAAGGCATATTTATAAAAGTCACAGTTTATAACAGAGCTCTGAGAAAAAGTTTATCAATTTACCGATCAGCTGTTTTCATTGCAGTTGAGATGTTAATAAATTGACAGTTTTGGCGATGATTTAAAGTTAATGGAGGTTTTTCCACAGGCTGCTTTGCTGGTGTATGGCATTATATTTTATTGGACCAAAGTCTTTTCCAATCCCAATCAAGGGCAGGCAGTGAATTATTGCCAACTACCCCACCATTTTGGAGATCAAACAAACCTGGATTATGTTTACAATTCACTTATTATATTTGTGAACCATCCTTGGCGACAAAACTTTAAGTATTTATATCTTTTTAACTCTGGTCACCTGTTTAATTTTACAAGCTTGTCCACATTTATTTATTTTAGCAAAATATATTTAATTGCTAAAAATAGTAGAAAAACCCATTTATTTATTTTAGAAAAACATTTTTAATTATGACAACTAATTTAAATTTTGTTTTTCTGCTAATTTTGTTATTAACATTTTAAATTTACAAAATTAAGTTCACGCTATTTTAGGACTATTGCATGATCTACTTTAAAATTTGTTTACCAGTAACAACTAAAAGTTGCTTGATAATTAGTAGAAAACTAATTTTATTACCATACATGCAGAATAACAATGGAAATGGCTTATACATATGCGATTTAAATAATAATAAAATTGGCCAAATAATTTAAAGTAAAATATTTCTTAAACTAGAAATATTTATAAAATGGATACATATCTGTAATATATATGTATACTATTAAATTACAGACTTATTGTTTGCATATATGTACGTGATTTTGCATATATAGTAATTTGAGGTTGTTTAAATGGATACTCTGAGAGGGTTTAAACCTGGCATATGGATAGGTGTGGTGGCAAGATACATGAAACAGGCAGATGGATAAATCTGACTGTTTCAATATATATTGTACCTAAGTGAAGTTTCACTTGGTTCCAATAGGTGCCTGAGATTATCTTAGCTTAACCTTTTGTTTGAAATATTCTGGTTTTTTAAAAAATAATATAGATAAAAAAATGGAAGTTAACTTAGTTAATGAGTAAGATAGGATAATCTTATGTAATATTGTAATAATTATTAAATATTTATGGGATTATATCTAAATATTTCAATAGTATATGTGAGTTAGTTTGATAAGGGATGCCAGATAATAATTTGAATTAAAGGAAATATCAGAAATAGTTGTGAGTTGATAAATAAAATTAAATGTATTTTAAAGCAACTATTGTGTAATTCATTTTAATGTCTAAATTATAATAATTAGATATTGTAAATAAATTGGGATAAATAGTATTAAATAATAAGTTTAAAAATAATCTGTAAATTTTTATTAAAACAGAATAATATTTATTAGATGTAATTTAGATTAGCATTTCACTTATAAAGTTATTTTGAATTAAATATGCATTAATATTTTTATTATTGTAGTTTTAAAAATAATTTTTAAACATTGAGTGTGAGTTCACCTGTATGTGAGAATATATATGTGCATGCAAGAAAGACACGTAAACATAGAAATAAAAAAATAATTTAATTCCAATATTGATTAAAAAAACAACAACAAATGAATGAATAAAAATTATTAGAAGTAAATATTTAAAAGTTTAATAAAGAGGGATAGCTTTAAATTTTATATTTATTGCTATTGTTTTATAAAATATTATTTAAGAATATTACATAATATTTGTTAATAATGAACTTTTGACTTTTCAGCTGTTGTCACGTGGTTTTGTATAATTAGATCAATTACATCAGTAAATCGATTTCACAGCTGAACTGTCAAGAATGGTAAAGTTTAATAAAAAATAATTTCATTGGTTTTAAGCCAATTGATATAAAAAAGTGGGAGTATTAGAGATTATCAGATATAAATATTATTCCAGGATTCATTCAGGGGCTTGTGTATTTTGTTTCTGCATGTGGCTGAATCCTGAAATTTTCTTTAATAAAAGTTGTGATTTTTTTAAAAACTTTATTATTTAAAAAGTAAAAGTATTTTTTTAAACAACTATTTAGAATTGTCTTGCAGTCATGGATGGGTGAATTTAAAAGGTAATCATTTTCTGATATTCAAATTTCAATTGAAACATGAAACTATAGTAAAAAAACATTTGGAGGAAATTTAGTGTCTCTTATCTCATGTGCATTTTATTTGTTTGTTTTTCTTTATTTGAAAGTAAAAATAAAATTAAAGCATAAATTATTAATTATATATATGGCTAAACATTCTGATGCACTGAACTATTGTAGCAGTAGGATACTTAGTCTTTATCCTATTAAATTAAAAATATATGTGAGGAAGAAATTAAAAGACATTAATAATTTAAAAAAAAACATTATAATGAAAAATGCGTCAACTTCCTCGTAAATTAGAATTGACTTTAAATTTGATACTTCATTATTAGTACCTGATATCGACATTTAAATATGTTCTTACCAGAATAATGTTTATTTCTAAAAATAAATTTAGAAAAGAAAATGTATTACATTAAATTAAAGAAGAATGAACTTTATTTGCTCAGCGTTTTATAATTGAATATAGACTTTTCCTAGTGTCCAACTTTAAAATTTATTGTATATGAGATAGTAATTATTTTATTCTAGAAAGTGTTGGACAAAAATGTTTTAAGCTACATTTAATTAAGGATGAACTTACAAATAATGATTAACTAAAAGGTTATCATTTATACCTTGACCTGAAATGGAAATAATTCATTTTAGCTAAATGTAAATAGAGGAAAATATGTATTTTAAAATAACAATTCTCGTTTGATGCCCATCAGTAGGAAAAAGAAGTTATTTAGAAACAAAACTTCAAAATAATCTACAAATATTAATAATGAACTCATATCTGTCAAATACATAGTAAATTGTTATATTTGCCATTACTTATAAGTAATTTTGTGACAGTTAATCTTAGCTCATTAACCGAGGAACATCTTTAATTATAAAAAAAGTCTGCTCTTGTGTTTAAAATAGTAAAAGGAAATTTGTTTAAAATAAAACACATCTTGAAATATTATAAAAAAATATTTTAAAAAAAAACTGTATTTAAAAAAATGCGTTTGCCTAAAAAAGAATGATGAAATTGAACTAAAGCTATATATTATATGCGTTTGAACCTGGGATTCTACAAAAAATGTACTCAGCTGAAGAATTTATTTTTTTAATGCCAGCCTATTTTATTATTTTAATATTTAAAATTATCTTGAAAGAAAGAAAGTGAAAGTATTTATTTAAAGAACTATTGAACTTTTTTGTTTTGGAAATCATTGCCATGTTTATAAATATTTTGACTGAAGCTTCAAACTCAGATAGATAAATTAGCCTGAATAAATTATCTACAGATTTTAAATGGAAAAACCATTATGGAGCTGAAATATGAACTTGAGTTACTGTATTATTTTTTTTATTGTCTGTTTTATTGGTTTTTTAAAAAATGAAACCATAAAAATATTTATGCTATATATTTTGTGTAACACTTTTTGCATAAATATACTAGGTAAACTAGGGTTATAATTTTAAAACTTAATGGGTTTATTAGAATGAGCAAATATTTTGCCATTCTCAAGTAAATTTTATTTTATTTATTAAGCATTTCACAAGTTAGTTTCTATTTGATAATTTCATTTATAGAGAATTAAATATCACAGTCTTAGTTTATTATATGAGGGAATGTTTCACTCAGTTTCATTTTAAATCTACCAAAGAAGTTTATCAGAGAGTTTCCATTCATTTGTTTTATGAGTGCTATAGTAATAATAACTACAAATATTTTTTATATGCATTGAGAATTAATATTCTCACATTTAATTTGCAATCTTTTAAAAGTCCACTAGTCACTATATTTTAGTATTGAATATTTTATTATGTGTGCATTGTGCCTTGCCTAGAATTTTATATGCATTTAATTTTAAAGTATTTCTCATAGTAGTCACTTGACACAGTTTGCTTTGTTGGTTCAAACATTGAATATACGTTTTGTATTTTTAAACTTCTTAGGAATAACTTAGTTAATTCAGGTGAAGTATATATCTTGCTATTAGTTAGTAATTGTTAGCCTCATAGAGTTAGGCTTAGTTAATAATTTTGAGTATGCTTTATGGAGTAGACAAAGTCCTCCATCCTTATTGTATTGTATTTCCATGAATTGATAGTGCTTGTGCCCATAGAGGGTTATTGTATTGTATTTTTCAGTGATGATGATCACATTTATAAGCATTGAAAATCCCATGAGAGAGGATCATGCTTTCCTGGTGCATCTTTCCTATTCACATGTGTACTGTAGACAAGGTCCAGGCATCTTAGTTTTTGCCTCAAAGTTAGGTATTTTTGAAAGCCACCATATTATTTTCCAGCTCTGAGGAGCCTATTATTTTTATATTTTAACCTATCATCCATGATGACTTAATGCTAATTCCACCACAGTAGGTGATGTTGCATTTGTTTTAGATTAGTGATGACAAGATATGTGTGTTTGAGAAACTTTGTTTCTTCAGGTAGTAATAGCTATTTCTAATGCTTGTAGGTATATAAATGTTTGAATTGTGTTGATATGATAGTTTTATCATCCACAAGCTAACCAACAATAAGTTCTATTATTTTTTAAGTATGTTAAATATATGCCTATGGTATAAGTGGCAATTCACACATACTTTTATTATTTTCATCCAGAGTTTCGCCACTGGATTTGTAAGTTTGCTGCATCTTTTAATTTTAAAGCATTGAAGGTAATAGTTTTATGTGGACAAAATTTATTTAAAATTGTATAAATGATCTCTGATGAGTGAATGCCCTATGTATCTAATGTAGTTTAATTTTAAAATTAGCTTAGTCTGATTTAAATATATATCACTAGCTATAATATTAATTATGTCAGTATAACTAGTGGTAGTTTTTCAAATATATGCTGAATATGCTTTTCCAGCTTAGCGTTTAAGCTTAGGGTTTTAAAAAAAAAAACATCTTAGTTATGTGTTATTCTGATTGCTGGATAACACCATAGTGTTATGAATTATTCCAATTAAAAGTAGAATTGTGTTTATTAAATTTAGATATTGCAATTAAAGTTTAAAGATTTTGAAATCTCTAATTATGTAAAAGAGATTAAAATCTAGTATTGAATAACCTTGACCTGCTATTATTTATAATTATATTATTTTATTAGTTTATTTATTAGAATAAACAATGTAAAAAAGTTTTAAGAGGGACACTCAAAACAGTAGCTAAAGAAGTTGTGTATTATTGTAAACCATGTAAAGTTTTCAAAAGTCAAAATGCTTGTAATAGGTTCCAGCGCTATATTGGCAATGCTTATATTCCATTTAAATTGTAAACACTTTCTTATTTTTCTCAATAAACTAACTTATTATTATTTCAAAAAGTTTTGTTTTGTTTGTTTTACTTTTATATGAAAATATTATTGTCTTGGGTTCCAAGTTCACAAAATCTTAAGTTTCCAAAGTGTATTACATCTTCAACTCAAAAGTTCACAAATATATCATAAGTTAATTAAATGTATATTTGATATTGGTTTTAAAATTATAAAGCCATGCTAAAGTAAGTGGTTCTTAGATTGAATCACAATAACAGATAATTGCATTATATCAGATACTTAGTTAAATTCTTAGTTAAAAGTTTATTTTTAAATTATCAGTATATTTTCTCAGACTGAAGATTATGCAATATGAGATTAAGAATATTAGTACGTCAGAAGAACATTTTTATTTACTATTATTTTAAAATCTGCACATTATCTTATATTAACTGCACATTGTCTATCATTATCTTAAACCTTATATGTCCAAAGAATTTTAATCCATCTGCATTTGAGGTCTTTAGTAGGTTGTCTGTGAGTATGGGAAAGGCATAAAAAGTACCCTTGCCCTTTTCTTTGCTTGAGTAATGTCTTGGATAATAGGCCATTATTAATTGAAATTTAAATTGATTCATTAAATCTTTGAATTAATATTTGTTTTGTTTATTATTCTGGGATTGAACCATAAGGTAATTATTTATGGTCAGCCAAGATATCACTCATTTGTTTACTCACCCCAGTTATTAGGTAACTTAAATTTTTATTTTGCACAAGAGTTTAGTTTTTTTTTTTTAGAATCCCTGATGTTATTTACTCTTGTTGCCTTGTTAGATATAATTTAGTAAGATAATCTTTTACAATCAAGGTATCATTATTCTTATTTAGAGTGTGTATGATCTGTTGGTAGGACTATTCTAATAACTATTAATTAATGATTTAAAATAATCTTTTGTATGGTTTAATAGTAGATTATTAATATGCCATAATAGTTATAGTTGCATTAGTATTGGATTTGGTCTCCATCTGATTGTACATCTCTGAATCATCATCTCTTTTCTTAAATTTTATTGTAACCCCACTGAGCCAAGTTGTTAAGAGTCTCTCATTTCATTTCTTTTCATATCATTTCTCATCTCTCTTTCACATCTCTTCTATCATCTCATCCATTTCAAATCATTTCATTTCTTCTTCTCCTTCCATCTCTCTCTACCACATATCATTTCTATTTCTTTCATTTCTTTTCTTCTCTCTTTTTCATTATCATCTTTCTCTCTAATTCCATTTCTAATTTTTCTTTTCTATTCCCTTTTCCTTTTTTACCCCCTTTTCTTCTCTCTCTCTTTCATTATTATAATTCCATTTCTAATCTTTTCTTTCCCTTCTTTTCTTTTTCTTTACCCCCTCTCTCTTCTCTCTCTCATTTTGTTCTCTCTTCTTTAGCTTTTCTTTCTTTTTATCCCCCCCCTTCCTCTCCTCTTTTTTTGGTTACTATATATATATATATATATATATATATATATCTATATATATATATATATATATATATATATATATATATATATCAAAAGAGATAAATGTGTAACTGATCATGACAATGAGATGGTGATGAAGGTTATTAGAAGTGTTGTTGCAGTAAAAGGTGTTAGAAATAAGAGAATTTAAGATGACCTAACCATTCTATGATGTATGCTTCCAATATTAAGAGCCTCCCTGTAATTTGAAATAATGAGTTGAGGGCTATTCTCTTAAAATTTGCTAAATGTTGTGCACTATATTTACAATGTTTATTAATAAGTATTATTACTCTTGTGGATTGTTTTTATTATAGCATATAGCAGTTAGTAATCCTGAGCTTAACCTATTATCATCTTATATTGTATAGTTAGAATTGTGTAGAACTTATTGTTAGTGATTGACAACATTATAGATAAGGACATAGATTATATATATTTTAGATTATATATACTTTTGGTTTCCCAAATTGTTAGCTGTCTGGTCACTTATTAAGATTCTGATTGGCTATTTTGAATATGTATTGTTGTTATTAGTTGATGAATATTTATTTATGAATTGAATTGATTTTATTTATTGTCTCATCATCATACATTTTTAAGATCATATTATATTGTAATAGTATAAAATAAAAATAAATCAATAAATGTAACAAATTAGTTTGCCTAATGTGCTGGATGCCTAAATGTAATAAAAATACATCATTTTATTAGCTTAACCAGATAATGATTACCAAGACATTAGTTTAATCTTTATTAATCATTTAGTCACTATATTGCCAAATTATAATGGTTGAACTATTCTCAGGCTAATTATTATCATGCCATATAAGGCATCAAAATGAAACACTATAAAGAAATTAATTAATAAATATTAATCAAACCTTATATTTGTGAGTGTCAAATATAATATTTAATTCTTATAAAAGATCTTATTTAGACTCTAGTTGGACTGACAAATATAATGTTAATGACATGAACAAAATATGTAAAATGTTTATTTAATGTTCTGTCTAGTTAATAATATAATATATGTATAAAATGTCCGTTAATTAAAACAAAATTGTAATTACAATAAAAATAATAATAATAACGGTAAAAAACTATTAAAAACAATCCTTAAATTCACAGAAGTACTTTCATTAATTTCTTGAACCTGCCTCAACTGCCATTAAAATTCAAGAAAGAAAAAAGAAAATAAAGCAGAAGCAAACATCATCAATTCAAATTCCACCAATCTTGTATTTTAATGTTAGAAGATTTCCTATTTATTAAATGCATTTTATTCCTATCAAATTCTATGAATCTTGTATTTTAATGTTAGCAGATTGTCTATTTATTAAATGCATTTTATTCCTATTTATAAAAATTGCCTCCTTAATTTTTCTTTTATAAATAGGAACAAAATGCATTTAATAAATAGGCAATTTGCTAACATTAAAATACAAGATTTGTGGAATTTGAATTGATGACGTTTGCTTCCGCTTTGTTTACTTTTTTTTTTTTTTAATTTTAATGGCAGTTGAGGTAGGTTCAAGAAATTAACTGAAAGTACTTCTGCGAATTTAAGAATTGTTTTTAATAGTTTGTTACCGTTATTATTATTATTTTTATTGTAATTATATATATACAGATTCACAAACTTTGTATTAATGTTGAATGTAGAAATTAGCTACCAAAGATCATGGAGAATCAATTTAATAAAATAAACAACAATAATAAAAAAATTAAGTAGAAAATAAAATAATTTTATGAATAATTTAATCCTGAATTAATTACTAATCTCTTAAATTGATATATAAATGTAAAAACTGCTACAATGACTAAAAACATCAAGTTTTTGTACATTAATTAAATAATTAAAAGTTGTTTTAGAATGTTCTATCTTAGCAAGTTTTAAAAAAATGAAAACACTTTAGAGAAATGAAATTAGTCAGTTATTTTAGGACCACTCATATTATGGTATTTTTTTTCTATCACTCATTAAAAATATTTGTCACATGTGTGTGCATACATATAAATTCTGTTGTGAAAGCTATGGCTAAAACATTAATGTATTAAATAGTTTTAATTATTCTATAAAATATTAATAGCCAAATATATTTTGGTGCAGTTACACAAGCCTCATATTGATTAACTATTAATATATTGCTATGTACATAGGGAATCTATAAAACCAGCGATGCAAATAAAAATAAATTAGATCACACAAAAACCTTTATATATTTTAGCAAGTTTATTTCTCTATACTAAAGAATATTAATAAACAAATAAAATAAATGACAATTAGTAATAATATAATGCTAATAATAATCTCTCAACTTTGGGACAAATATTAGAATAAATTTGTGTATGGAAATTACTTTATTTTTGTACCCTAATAATATACATAGTTCATTAATTAGACTTGCTTTAACATTTAGATTTTAAAGTCTATATATGAGTATTCTTAACTCTTAAAGTTTTCACTATTAAAGTAATTACATATACTCTTTAACATTACATTGTCATTTCTCCTTTTAGAAAAATACATTATTATTAACAACTTGACAACTCTCTACTGTTTGCTAATTATGCAATCACTTTCAATTTATATAGTGTTAGTTCTCTGATGCCCTCTAGGATTATTTTTATTAGCTATGCTAATTAGCATAAAAGTTTTTTAGAATGTTCTAATTTCCAGAAAGACAACAACATAAAATACAGTCTACATATTACACAGATCACATAATAAACTTTATTTATATAATTATAATTATATGTACATATAATATACACCTCCCCATCCCTTTAGAAAATAAGCTTTAAATTTTTTTAGATTTCTGCAATTCTGGTGTCTGGGAGTAACTATATTTCTTTTTTCATTTTGATCTACATTTAAATCTGTTGATTCCTCAAATCTTGATAATCAATTATCATCATTTAAATATGAAGCATTTTGACCACTCTGACATCAGTTTCAATATCCTTATCAATGGGCAGTTTTTCATTTACTTCAATTGAGAAGATATCACTATACTCTTCAATCATTTTAGTTATTGATTTGGTATTGGTTACTAAAGGTTTGCTACTCATCACCATTTCCATGTGAATTGAATGTTTACATAGATGGTTTAAATGTTACTGCACAAGTAATCCTTTTTCCAGTTTGATGATCCTAATTATACTAGATTTTATTTCAACAATATTACATGGAAACCATATCTTTTTCATAAAATCTAAGTTTCTTTATTTGATATATTTATTTCTGTTCTCATTTTAAGCAATAATAATTCTGATAAGTGCATTCATTTTTATCTAAATAGCACATCTGCTGGTGGTTTGTTATTAGAGACATTTGGAGTAAATTGTTGATAGAATATAATTTCTACCAGCACATTCTTTATATCTTTAACATTTATTTTTCTTAAAGCAGATTTTCAACTTTAAACTATCTTTTCAGTGATTCTATTTGAAGCTGGATGATAAGATAGAATTAAAATAGGACATTCCTTTATTGGCTAAATACATTTCAAAATCAGTAAAAATAAATCCTATTCTATTATCAAATTCAGTAGCTATGAGTAATGGTATACTCAATATTCATGTTTTTTATAATCTTATATTCAACCCATCAAGAATGTGAATTCACTAATACCAAAAATAGATAACTATTCATAGGTTCAGAAAAATCTATATTTATGATTTCCATAAATTTTTAACCTTCATCCATGGTTGGTAGGTTTTCTTTAGTAAATGAGCTCTAGATTGACAATCATTACAGGTTTTATCATCTGAATTTAATTTTTTTCCACCACATTAATTATATATTTACTGTCCAGATTCTGTAAAGCACTCTTGTAAATCATCTTTTTTTGGTTTCTGAATATAAATTGCAAGAGTCTAAACCAAGACTGATGTTTTTTTTCTCACTATAAATGGTGCTAATATTCTCAATTTGTTATTTTTACTGGAAGTAATATTTTCCCACAAATGCAAATATTATTACAATTCATATTTATGACCAATATATCTGTCATTTTCAGTGTTACTCTAATTTTTGCATTTAACACTGATTTCATTCAATTCTCTTAGAGATAAGATGTATAATCTGCTATTATTAACTTGTCTATAAACTTTATTATTGCTAATAGTAATGTCCAGTGTAATTTACCTATTTTTTGAATCCTTTAACATCTTTATTTTTATATTTTTCAAGCACCATCTCCTCTGATTTAATATCTGGATCTGGTTCAGCATTTACATTATTATTATTGTTCTTACAAACTCAAGCTATATGGACCATAATATCACAAGAATGGGATTTCTTCATTTTAAATTTGCACAATTTTATTGTGTGTTATATAGCATTACAACAATAGTATTTTAATTACTTAAGAATTTTGAAGGTGAATTTATTTAAGTTCTATTTAGACTTGTCAAAATTCATTTTTTGCACTATGTAAAATTCCAAAGCATTTTCTCTCACTATTTTTCATGCTATGAATTTGTTAATCATCATCTTCCATGTTAAATCTATCTCATTTAACAAAGTTTTTCCAAAATTGTGAACTGACATTCTGATAACAATTGCTCTAAAAGCACATCAACTATGTCTGTCATGAATTTGCATTGTTTATCCAATGTCATTAATGCTATGTTGTAGTCTTGATAATGTTCATGAAGAATTTTTTTCCTCATCCCAAAACATAAATGAGTCATTCTTTTCATCACTGCTGGCTAAAAATATACCATCAGATTTTCTACTAATATCATGTATGATGTATCCTCTGGAATCTTTCAACCACACAATTGTTTTGCTATTTCCAAAAAAAAAAACATTACTACCAGCAAAGAGTGACAGGATGAAAACTTTTACCTTACCCTCTTCTATTTTTTATCCACATATAACATATGATGTGCTCAATGTTATATATTTCATAATATCAGATTGTTAACATCAAACTCTCAAAAATTTTGAATCGGGAATGTCATCGTAATGTAAATAAAGACTAACTTTATTTATACTTGGATTAACTGGACTACTATATTTTTACTGGTCCCACAAAATAAGTACAATTATTGACTACATATTCTGATGTTTAAAGAAAGGGATCTATAATTCTATCCTGTCTACAAAAAAAATAAATCACAATAAATATTTTATGGGTAGCATGCTCATATTCAAATTAGCTAACAATCTAATTATAAGCTGCAAATGATCATGAAAATATATTAGTTAATCATTAAACAAAAAAATAAAACTATAAATTTACACTATTTAACATAGAGTGATGCTGTAAATGTATTAATTTATATGCTATCCAAAATAAATGTAAATAAGCAAAAAAAAATGTATACAAACAAAAATAAAAACATTGAAACTTACAAACATATTAAATTTAATGAATCTCAGTATGATAGCAGAAGTTTTATTTTCTCACTAAATATCAATGTGCTTGAATGTCAAACATAAATTTATTTGATCATGATTCCTTCAGAATTTAAATATAGTTGTAAGCATGCATTAAGAATTTTTTTTTTTTGCATTTCTTTTAAAATATTTTATCTTATATATATTTTTAATAAAAGATTTTGTAATTATACGTTGTAAAATATTTTTATTAAATAAGAAAATAAAAAATCATTTATTTATTAAGGAAGAATAGAGGATTTGAACTCAAATTTTCAAGCACCCTTGAAGGGTGCTTGAAAATCTGAGTTCAAATTCTCTATACTTACAATTAAGCTCCCAGGTTTGTGAAGAGTGCCTGGTTTCAAATATTTACATATTAAGCTTGTATCCTGTCCATCCCTCTTATATGTATTTAATGGATGCTGTCCTATACATGAGGGGTCAGAGTGACTTCAGATCAACATGGGCATGGCAATAATATTAGCATCAGCATGGGATTTGAGTTTTCATCATCAGATTTTCAATGATACAGATGGCTGAAAAGTTGGAAGTTGTAGTGGATTGAAGCCTGTCTATTAAAGTATGAAGATTTGCTATCTTAATATAAACTGAGCATTGATTATATATATGTGTGAGAGATGATAGTCTGGACCAACTGATGAGTGCTGGTTTAGCACAAAATATGTATATTGGTGATTATTAATCTTTTCTACATGTGTGTGGTCATGTGTATCAGTTATATGAGATAGTGTGGATGTTTGAAGGGTGCTTGAAAATCTGAGTTCAAATCCTCTATACTTACAATTAAGCTCCCAGGTTTATGAAGAGTGCCTGGATTCAAATATTTATTAAGGAAGAATAATTTCTATTTTGAAATACGCCACATATTTCAAAACAATAAATTATTAGCTATAGATTTTGTAAAGAAAGAAAAGCAGATTTTTGCCATTGTTTCTTATGCACCTGAAATGGCTAAAGTTGTAACTAACATAGAGAATAATGTTTTGGATAAATAATATGTAAAAAAAACTTTTTAAAATAATGCTTTTATGAAAATAACTGACAAAAAGTGCAAATTAAACTAATCAACAAAGATATTCACCTGTTGGTTAACTTGCATTCTTAAAAACTATCAGAGATCACAAGAATTTAGACTTGTTATAAAACAATTGGAAATTGTAGGATTATCATAAATTTATTTGATGCTCAAATAAACCATAAAAATCAAAAAAGCCTCAAATGCTTTTATAAAATGACAATATCCCTGCAATTTCTATGTTTTTATAAAAAGTCCAGATTCTTAATGTTTCTGATATTTTCCAAAAATTGTAAAAAATTGTTGATTATTTTGTTATTGTATTTTTTTAGTCAACTATTTACATAAAAGCATTATTTTTTTAAAAAAGGTTTTTTTTTTATATTTTCCCATTTTTAATTATACTTATACACGATTTTAAAACATGATTAAAACTAAAAAGAAATTTGACAAAAATTATAAGTTAATAATAAGATGCGATAATAAAAAATACACCTCCTAACAAACAAATTCTAAATTTAAATATTAGATAATTCGGTATTCATCCTTGAGACGTGTGTGATGCTTGATAGTGTTATTTATATGTAAAATCACATAAAAATGCTGTTTAAGTGGCCAGAGGACATGTGTTACAGCTAATACACCCTGTATGTTGTATTAGACATTGCACATAAACATTATGATCTGCTTTGGGCTTCACCAATCACTTTATTTGAATTCTCACACATAACATTTTTCCCCCACCTTATGTGCAGGTGTGTGTCTTTCAAGTGTTTTAAATTTTTACTTTGAAAGGTTTTTTTTTTTTTTTTTTGGTAAATGGAAATCACACAATTTGACTAACATGAAACTGTCACAAAGTTAAATTCATCCCGGAGAGAAATGTGAAGGTGACAAAAGTAGTCCAAATGGAAGAACAAACTGAATTCTGAGGAGGTCATGCATCAAGTAACATCTTGTTGAGACAAATAAAATGGTGCACTTTAGCAAACAAATCATTAGAAACTTGTTAAAATGTTTTTTGTTTTTTTTCTGATTTCACTTGTAATGAAGAAATAATGATTTAAAAAGGTAAAAGAACCTTAAAACAAAAAACAGTTTATTTCATGTTTTGATTAATAAAAAAGCAAAAAGTTTTCAAAAAGCAAAACAGTTTTCATTGCACTTTTTCTGTTTATATGTGTGTGCATGTCTGGATTATAAAAAGAAAAGTTTGACAATGTTTATAAAAATAAAAAAAAGTTTGAACAAAAAAATTGCCATAACAGCATATAAAAAAAGACAAAAAACAATTAAAATACCTAATAAAATTAAAACCAGTGCAGTAATGTTCCATTTTCTGTGTGTGTATCTGGATTATATATATAAAAAAGTTTGACAATGTTTATAAAAATAAAATAAAAAGTTGGAACAAAGAAATTACTGTAACAGCATTAAAAAAAGACAAAAAAACAATTAAAATATCTAATAAAATTAAAGCTGGTCTGGTAATGTTACATTTTATGTGATTTTGCAAACAAACAATGCCATCAAGTGGCACACATTCATTATTTCTTTTACAAAATATTTATGAAATATTAATTATTTCAGAAAAGTAATTCAGATTTTAATAGATAATATTTACTTTTAATTAAATATAAGTTAAAGGAAACTATTAACAAAATTTTACTCTATAAATGTAATATTTCTGTTGAATCAGATGCTAAGATTTTTTCAGGAAACCTGAATATGTGAGTTCAAGTTCTAAAAGAGAATATATTTTTTATTGCTAAAAACTCAAAAAATGTGGACATCCCAACAGAAATACAGACAGGGCCAGGCAACTTAAAAGCATTAAAAACAGAAACAGTCATAAATCTATGGTTAAAGGAGATGAATCATAAATACATTCTTGTTGACATACCTATTATTTTTGTAATGAATATGAACAATTGATCACATGTATAGGATATGTATCTATATAATAATATAATTTGATGTCTGTATTTTTTCAAAGCCATATATGTAATTATATACTTGAATATTTATAAATAAAGTAATGAGATATATTTTAAAAATTTTATCCACTTAGGAGCGCTTTCAACTATCCTCATAGTCTTTGTCCAATAATACTTTGAAAGGGTTATCTTACCAACCTGGTAATTAAGTCATGTTTGTATTTGTATATTACCATAGATTCTTTCATTTTTCTTTTGTTGTTACTTTTTTCAATTTGCAATATTTTAACATTGTTGTAATTGAAGTTAAAATCATAAATAGATGAATTATTATGGTCATGAAAAATGAATGCTGAAATTATTATTATCTACTTTGTAATTTTAATTTGATTTCTGAACTCTTTTTAACAACATCAAGTGCTCTTTAATTCTTTTTTTCAACATACATCTTGATTCACCTATATATACACTACCACAGCTACATATCCATTTACAAATATGGTTTCACTTTTAGAATTATTTATTAATTTGTTTACCATAGGAAGTGTGTAAAATGCAATATCACAAATACCTTTACAAATCTTCCTTGTCATATATATATATATTGAGCCAGATTGATTTCCGATTCAATGGTTTTATTACTAAAATTAAAAAGGGAAAACAATTTCATTTTCATTAAATGTCAAAGGCTCAATTTTTTTTATTATTATTTAAAACACATATGCATTTATATTTTAAAATATATTATTTAATGTTTATAAAATTGATTGTAAAATAGTTTACTTTCACCATCTGTTTTAATCAATTTGATTAAAAACAGGCAAGCTTGCTAATTATATATTCCTGTTGCTTTTATTGTAATTATTTTTAAAGTTAATTCTAAAAAGCAGAGATTTAGTTTTGTATTTGTCATTTTTGTTTCAATTATCCCTGGTTGGAAGTCTTAAATTAGATTGAGCGGGAAATTAATATTTGCCCTGCCTGAAATATAGAATGGACACTAATGAAAGTTTTTTGCAGGAAATGTAGCGAGGCAAGGATAGCCCGCCAATTTTCAGAGAGAGAGGAGATTCAGTATAGAAATAGACACTTGGATTATTGTCTGCTAAGAGTCATATGGTTTTGAGTAGCTGTTCGGATGTTTAATTCCTGTTAAAAACTTTAATAATTATTGACAAGCTTCGTTGCTGTGCAAGATGTCAAAATCTGCCGCTATGAGTTTTGCCATCATTAGAATGTCTTGCTAATTTAAACAAAGGACAGATCCATGCCTACCAGCTCTCCTTCAGTCATGCCATGAACCTCTAAAATAAACACTGCCTCTACCTTGCCACTGTCAAAGGACCTGAAAGATGAACTATTATCAAAAGTGCACACTCGTCACTAAATCACTAGAACTCTGCCTTACCGTAAGCTAAACTTTTTCCTATTCTAGCCAGGGTAAATAAATTGCATTTAATTAAATCTCCACTCAATCTAAAGATAAGTATGTTATAAGGTTGTATTAATTATTTATTATCAGTATTTATCTTTTCTAGTATTTAAAGTGTGTCTTGGAGTCTTAGTTTTAAGATTACAAGTTTGTTTGCAATTTTCGTTTATCAGAGGGTGCATTAGGAGATTGTATTTTATATGTTTAACATATACCTGATTATTTTGATAACTATTACAAAATGCATTGGCAGTTTTCATAATCTTTATTTATTCACCTGCCCTTAGTTGTAAAATAAAGAATCTTTAAGCATGTTTCATTTGCGGTGTTTGTGCAAACAACAAAATCTTTTTGCTGGCTATTTGTCAAGTTATTTCTTTGGGTTGTCTGAAAATAGTCTATTTCTTTCTGGATTATGTAAGATCGTAATCAAATATCTGTTTCTGTCTTGTAGGTGAGATCAACCATGTTTACTTTGAATGTAGTATTACGCGCAGCAGTCTTGCAGCGTTTTAACGACAGTAATTAGAATATTACTGCTCGGATGTCCGTGCTGGTTTTGTTGATTTCCAATGGGACAGTAACTGTTTTATTATCCCTGATTCAGGAAGCTAGAGTTGTTGTTTGTTTTTGTAATTTTACAACTGGCCAGCAAGAAGATATTATCCTAACCATTTCTTATATTTTAAGTGAGAGAATTTTATTGCCAAAATGTTTAATGCCTTCATGTTTGTCGTACTCTTGTGCACTCTCTGGTAAATATGCGTATGTTAACATAAGTCACTTTTATATTCATGGCTAGATGTCTTTACTATATTGTCCAACTTATAAAATTAATAAATTGTTTAAATTTATTTGGCTGATGTTTGTCTTTGTGCTTTGATTTCTCAGCTGTCTAAACAGTATTTTCTTGTTTCTCCTTGAGTTTAGTCCGGTGCCCTCAGGTTTGCATATCCTATCCACCCTTAAAATAAATGTCTAGTTCCTATTTTTGGATTAGTGGCGCCCTAGTGGTCAGTATATGCGAATCTCAAAGATCTTTCTCCCATTACAATATATATATATATGCGTGTGTGTGTGTACAATTGTAATTTTTTAATTTATTATTAATAATTACATTTTTTAAATGTTTATATTATAATCATAATTTATAAATCCATACTATACACAAAAAAGTGTCAGTTATATACATAGAGTATATATATGCATTTTGAAACATAGTGTACTGCCCATTCACATTACTATGATCAATACATTGTATGTTCTAATCAAAGCTTGTCAACAAAATTTTAGCTCCCATACATAATAAATGATATATACGAGTAGGGCTTGAAACAAAATGCGACATATATTATAGGTTCATGTTACTTTTTCTTTGCTATTTCTAACTAGAAGAATGATGCTTAAATGCTGTTTAAAATATGCATGCAGAAGTATAAAAAATTTAATAAAATAATCTTGAGATATGTTTGTAAAATATAATATCAGAACAAAAAATAAAATATATACTTTAAATAAAATAAAAGATGTTTTATAAAAAGGACACACTGCTAGATAATAAACAGGATAAAAAATATTAATATGTAATGGTATTATTGGTCAAGTTAATTCATTGGTTTCAAGTTTTCAACATGGATTTTTACCATGTAGATCTGTTGAAACAAATTTATTAACTATATATAATCATATTGCCCATTCTTTAAATAATCAAGCACAACTTGATGTAATTAATTTTGATTTAAGTAGAGCTTTTGATAGAGTTATTCATTCTAAACTTTTAAGTAAAATGTCTGATATTGGTCTCTCACTGAATTTGTTAAATTTGTTTACATCATTTTTGCAAAATAGACCTTCTTTTGTTAAATGTAATAATACTATTTCACATGCTTATGTTAATGAATTAGGTGTTTCACAAGGTAGTGTATTGGCACCGTTATTATTTGCAATATATATAAATGATTTGGATAGATATATAGTGGAGGATAGTCTATTATAATATATTGATGATTGTAAAATATTTAAATTAATTACTTGTTATAAGGATCATTTACAGCTTCAATTTTATATAGATAGCTTTTCTGAATGGTGTTTAAAGAATAACATGCATATAAATATAGAAAAATGTTGTGCTGTTACATATACAAGGAAAGTTCAGTAGTATATGGAGTCATATTATATAAATAATAAAACTATTGAATATAAAAAGTATTATAGAACTAAGAATATGGTTTAATGAAAATGGATCTTTTACAACTCATGTAGATAATATTTTATGTAATGCCAATAAAATAATGGGCCTTATTCTTCATAATGGACATTATTTTAATATTTTTATTAAAATACATTTGTTTAAAACACTTGTACTTCCTATAATGGAATATGGCTCAATAATATGGAACTTGAATAAGTTATCTCATATATATATAAATTGCAGTCAATATACAATAAATTTAGTAATATAATTAATGCGAAAAATGTTTGTATAAATTTGTTTTATAGAAGAGTGATTCATCATATGAATTTTTTTATTTAATCATTCATGGAAAAATTTACCTACATGATTGTATTTCGAAGATATTAATAAGGGTTCCTCGTGTATACACAAGGAATAGGGAATTATTTAGTATCGATAAATATAAATGTGAAACTTTATATTTAACAGCAGTATACAGATTACCAAATTTTTATAATATTGTGCCACTTTTTGTATCTAAAAGATCGTATGCTGAGAATTAAAAATTTTAATTAAAGTGAAATCGTTATCATATGAGGGCGCCACTAGGAAAAGAACTAGAACCGCGAAATTAGGAGAATCTTATATTCGTGGCTGTTAATTTGTATACGTATGATAGAACCAGCCAAACTCCCCATTTTACAATTCCATTTTTGATGCATATGGATACGATATGATAATAGGTTTTATTATCACATAAAAATGCTAAAGGAACAAACAGTTACACTTTTATAAGTTTCAATTAATAATATGCTTTATTATAATTTACTTTTCTTTTATTCAAGACCATTTGTAAAACAAATCACTAATAATTTTCCCTCTACCTTCCTCTTTTCTATACTCTTAACATAACTAACATAATCGTTCTTTTGTTCACTTTTTTATATAAATAATAATAAATAAAAAAACAAAGGTGAAGTGTAATATATGTATTTTGTTCTCAAATGAACATGTGCTTTTACTTTATATATGTGTCCCGACCTGATCCAAATCTTGACCAGTATAGAGACTAAGCAGCTTACTATTAAGAGCCAGTTATTACACTAAACCCCTACCCTATCTTTCAATATTTACTCAACCCTTAAAACTTTCCATTTTTGCTTTCTAAATCATTTTTACATTCTATTTCAATAACAATTTCTGGGATTCATTCATAGGATTATTATTATTTTTAATCTCTCCCAATAGTCTTGAAAATTTCATCAAAATTTAGTTAAAAACCCTCCGAAAAGAAAAATTAAAAAATACAAATATAAATAAATTACATATTTTAAATAAACTAATTAGGTAAGGGAGACATAAACATTATAAATATATATAACAAAAACTCCTTTTATTGTCACAATTTATAGTTCATGGCTGATGAAATATAATCCCAAAAGATATGTTTTAAGTTCACCAATCTATAGTTCAATCAATAAATAAAGTTTCTGTTACCCTGATCGATCAGTGTACGTCCACACGCGTTTCTCCTTATCACTTGAGAGTTGATTTTCTGTAGCGAAGTTTGTACCCTGGCTAGCTTGCTTTCTCCTATGCGGTTTGGTGTTCCATGAGGTGGTTTCCTGGTTCGGTGAAAATCTAGGAATTAATGTGTCCGGGCTGGGGACAGATTCTATTTCATTTAGCCTTCAATCATTTTTATTTCCATTTTTTTCTATATAATAGTTCTTTTCTTTTTATTAAAAGAAAACTAATAAGCTAATCATTAATGCAATAGGTTTTTCTCCTATTTATAGTATTTTTTATCCATTGTCTTTTTATTTGATCATGTTCCCAGTCAGTGATTGCATTTCTTTAATTCCTTTTTTTGTTTTTAACACCTTCCAACTAGAAGTCATGACAATAGAATTAATTACAATTCTTTTCTCTCTTCCCTCCCTTCAGATTAGAAAATTTGATTATGAAATTGTTTCCAAAAACATAAAAATATTTTCTTTTAATATCACTTTCGATGTAATCTCTCAATCCAATTAAAAAAAAAAAACTAATCTACCATTTTGTCTTTTTCTTTTCTTTGTTTTTTTTTTTTAAATCCCAATAAAAAACTAATAAATAATACCAAAAACCTACTATAAAAAACTAATAAATGAGACCACAAAAAAACTTTCTGGTGCTGAAATAGTACGCGCTCGGTGGCCATTTTGAATTTCAAAACACCCAAAAACACTGCTGGCACATGCAAGCAATAAATTAAATCAACTAGAAACACTCAGTTTTCAAAAAAGTAAATCGCCTAAGGCACTGCAATTAAAAAAGGGTTGTGTGAAGGGTGTATGATTAAAAAAAAGTGCAGGAAAACGTCACATTAAATAGCCTAAGGTGCTACTATAAAAAACTATAAAAAAAAGTGCAGGAAAAAAAATGAAGTGAACATTGAAAATTAAAAAATACTTTAAGATACACCAAAAATCCTAATTTATATATATATATAGTCGTAATCAAACATTGCAATAGTAAATCTTAAACAATTAACCTATGTTAAGGCATTTTAAAAAAATCGTAAATGATATTTACAAAAACCCATTAAAATATAACGATCATTAGAAAAATAACAATTGCTATTTTAAAAAACTCAAGTCCGGTCTATCAACACTCTATACTAAATCAGTATTATAATTTTAAAAAACAATATTTAAAAACTATACTGTTATAAATCAAACATTGGGTTGTAATGTCACATTAAATAGCCAAAGGTTATACTATGGAAAAAAGTGCGGGAAAAGAAAAAGAGGTGAACATTGAAAATTAAAAAAATACTTTAAGATAAACCCAAAACGCTAATGTATATAGTGATGATAATCAAATATTGCAATCGTAAATCTCAAAAAATTAACGTGTGTTAAAGCATTTTTTAAAAAAAGTCATAAAACCTAAATATATATACATAGCGATAATTAGAAAAAATGATAAATGCTTCTATCAAAAGATTACTTCGGTCTTTCAACAGTATATACTATATCTCAAAAATCAGTATTATAATTTTAAAAAATTATATTTAAAAAGTATATTGCTAAATGTGAAATGGCGGGAACATCACTTTCAACACTTTCGTGGATTATTTTTAAAAATATAATATTTTACATTTGGCTTTGGGATTATCCCTCTAACTAAGAGTTATAATAATAAATCACAAATCTGAATAATAGACATATTAATGCATATTACAGTTAGCATTTATTTAAGTAATTTTTAAAAAAATTACCAACTTTCTCGATCGGATGGATGGTCATCCACTCAGGCTAAATTTGGTTCTTCTTAGATCTCTTCATTATTGCAACACCACAAGCCATCAACGAATTATACTTTTAAGATTTAGGTTTATTACTTTAAAGAAGATGCCAGTAAATTTAATTTATTCAGGAAATTTTGCAGCTTGATATGGTCTCTTTCAAATTTATTTTTAAAACTATGTACTTGGGTCTCACACAAATTAAACCAGGTATGTATGATGTAAGATAATTTCCAAGAATTAGAGTTCGGGATGGGCCTTTGTCTTACTAAGATAAAAGTGTTAAGTTAAACTTTCAAATTTAAAAAAAAAAACTGTAAACCAGCTAATGAACTTTTATGCTTCAAGCCTAACATTGTTACGTATATAATCTTATAATAATGTATTTTGATGTATAATAACGTATGTGTATATGTGCACATCTAATATATAAATGTTTATATATTAAATTTGCGCACATACACGTAAGTATATGTTATTATACACCAAAGTACATTATTATAGGATTATACATGTGGCCTGGGATGGGTTTCAATTTGACAAACAGGCCTACTATGATACATAGAAGGTGAATCAGCACACACACACACATATATATGAGAACAAGTTGTACGTATAATATGTTACAGTGTGATTATATTTTTAAATCATTAAATTATTGTAAATTTTTTTATAATAAATTTTAACCCTCTTTTGCATTTGATGACTAGTTAGGCTTGAGGCATAATAGTTCATTAGCTGGTTTACAGTTCTTTTTTTTTAAATTAGAAAGTTTAACTTAACACTTTTATCTTAGTAAGACAAAGGCCCATCCCAAACTCTAATTGTTGGAAATTATCTTATGTCATACATACCTGGTTTAATTTGTGTGAGACCCAAGTACATAGTTTTAAAAGTAAATTTGAAAAAGACCATATCAATCTGCAAAATTTCCTGAATAAATTAATTTTACCGGCGTCTTCTTTAAAGTAATAACCCTAAATCTTAATTTCTTGATGGCTTGTGGTGTTGCAGTAATGAAGAGATCTAGAAAGAACCAAATTTAGCCTGAGCAGACAACCATCCATCCGATCGAGAAAGTTGGTAATTTTTTTTTAAATTCTTAAAATATTGGTAAAAAATTACTTAAATAAATGCTAACTGTAATATGCATTAATATGTCTATTATTCATATTGGTGATTTATTATTATAACTCTTAGTTAGAGGGATAATCCCAAAGCCAAATGTAAAATATATTTTTGAAAATACTCCATGAAAATGTTGAAAGTGATGTTCCCGCCATTTTACATTTAGCAATATACTTTTTAAATATAATTTTTTAAAATTATAATACTGATTTTTGAGATTTAGTATATACTGTTGAAAGACTTGAATAATCTTTTGATAAAAGCATTTATCATTTTTTCTAATTATCGCTATGTATATATATTTAGGTTTTATGACTTTTTTTTAAAAATGCCTTAACACACGTTAATTTTTTGAGATTTACGATTGCAATATTTGATTATCATCACTATATACATTAGTGTTTTTGGTTTATCTTAAAGTATTTTTTAATTTTCAATGTTCACTTCTTTTTCTTTTTCCGCACTTTTTTCCATAGTATAACCTTTTGCTATTTAATGTGACATTACAACCCAATGTTTGATTTATAGCATTATAGTTTTTAAATATTGTTTTTTAAAATTATAATACTGATTTAGTATAGAGCGTTGATAGACCAGACTTGAGCTTTTTAAAATAGCATTTATTATTTTTCTAATGATCGCTATATTTTAACGGGTTTTTTGTAAATATTATTTACGATTTTTTTTAATGCCTTAACATAGGTTAATTGTTTAAGATTTACTATTGCAATGTTTGATTATGACTCTATATATAAATTAGCGTTTTGGGTTTATCTTAAAGTATTTTTTAATTTTCAATGTTCACTTCTTTTTCTTTTCCTGCACTTTTTTTTGTAGTTTTTTATAGTAGCACCTTAGGCTATTTAATGTGACATTTTCCCACACTTTTTTTAAGTGTACACCCTTCACACAACCCTTTTTTAATTGCAGCACCTTAGACAATTTACTTTTTTGAAATCTGAGTATTTCTAGTTGATGTCATTTATTGCTTGCATGTGCCAGCAGTGTTTTTGGGTGTTTTGAAATTTAAAATGGCCACCGAGCATGTAATATATCAGCACCAACTTTCTATACACATAGCATTTATTTCTTATTTTGTACCTAATATATATGTGTATACATGTACATTTACATACACAGAAAGTATAGCATGAGCTGATCGAAATTATCGGCTCAATATATATTTTATTTGTTAAGAAAACAACAATTACTTTGTCAAATATTTAAGGTTACTCTCTTTATATAATCAGATTGAGAGTAACATTAATCTTTGTGATATTTTTAATTTTAAATATTGTTTTTAATTTTAAATATTGTTTTATTATGTAAACATTTATATTTTCATTTTGTATGTATTATCTTTCCTTTTATTGTATTGTGCAAAATGTAATAGGCTTTATTCTGTTATATAAACATTTATATCTTCATTTTATGTCATATGTATTATCTTCCTTTTTATTGTAATGAGCAAATTGTAATTGGCTTTATGCTGTTGTTTAGCACTTAAATAAATGAATTGAAATTAAATTGAAATTGTTTAAATAAAAATAAGATATATAATAAGCAAAAATAAAAGTTGGATGAATAAATTTTTTTAAATCAAATAATATAAAATAATTTGATTAAAAAAATTTGCTCAATCATTATTATTTTAAGAAAGCATTCATGGAATACTGAATGTTGTAACTAAGATGTTATGATTATGTCCACGTGTGTTTGAAATATTAAAGTACTGTGAACAAACATTAAAAGATTGAGAAATCTAAGATAAAAAACCATTTATATACATACTTTGATTATGTTAAATTATACTGACTATAAATAAATAGTAAATAAAACATAATTTTACTACATTATAGCTATTTATTTACCTAAGACAAGTACAATAGACACCAGCAATAAATGATCCGATTAAGCCAGGGTAGTCTGCATAAAGATGACTAACAAAATAAGGAAGTATCTATGTGTATATATATATATATATATATATATATATATATATATATATATATATATATATATATATATATATATATATATATATATGTATTCTTATTGTAGAAGATAAATTCATAGTATTATTGCAGGAGTTTTCATATTGTAAAAATATAATAACTAAATTAGCTGATGTTTCTGTACACTTTCCTCGGGACTTCTTTCTCAAATAATAAGAATTTAAGAAAAAAGTTCTGAGGAGTGCACTTATTATTGTATTGAAACATCAGCTATTTTAGCTATTATATTTTACAATACAGAAACTCCTGAAAATAATACTATGAATTTATATATATATAATTTACAAGAGATTTGAACTCAGACTTTCAAGCTCCCTACAGCTATTCACTACATCTTATACAATTGATACTCATGACTAACTACATACATGTAATGTAATAAAGATACATGATCTCCAATATATGTATTTCAAGCTAAATCACCCCTCAACAGTTGGTCCAAGTCATCATCTCCGATATATATATATATATTGTACAGGTCAGAATTGTATGTTCATTTAACAAGGTTTAGAATCTAAACAAAAGTACCCTAAATCCATTCATGCCCAAGATACACAGGTCAGGAACAATCATGGATTCTGCCCTATTTGCTCTTCTCTAAAACTATAACATTATGAACAACACTTCTGATGATAACAGATAAAATTTTATTCATCTCAGTCCACAGACATAGTGAAGAGACATGAGATCTACAGAGTAATTATTATAAATAAAAAATATCAAATCTTGGCTCAATCAGACACCTCAAGTGTAGGAAATATCTATAAATTTAAATGAATTGCAAACAACTAGCACTGCAAAAGAAACATGAATTATAATATAGTATCCATCCAGAATGAACAAGGATAGAACAACCCAGGGATAAAGGTCCATTTAAGTAATCAGTTATAACTTCTAAATATTAGTATTATTATAAAGAACAGGTGAGATTCAATTAGACACAAACACATGAATAATTATCAACCCATAATAATTTAATGAACATAAACAAGTTAATTTACATCAGAAACATAGCACATATTTCATGTGGTTAATAATTTGCATATAGGCAATTGACTTAGTATGCTAATGAGAGTTACAAATAACAATAAATTTCCATCACTATTTACTACAAATTTAGAACCAATGAAAACAAAGCCAGTACAACTAGAACTAGAGTTAAAAGAACATGCAATACCCATAATTTGCAAGACTAGGAAAGTACCATTTGCACAACACATTAAAATTGAAGAAGCCCTAAATGACCTATTACAAGAAGGCATAATAAGCCCAATTGAAAATTTAGACTGAATTATACCAATTGTGGTAGTAAACAACCAGATGGCAAAATACATATTTGTGGAGACTATCATGGAATAAACAAAAATATCTGCAATAGTGCATACCCAGGTCCAAATACAAGAGAGGTCCTAGCCCTTTTAGAGAAGGCACCACACTTTGCAAAACTCGACCTCCATTCTGCATTTCATCAAATACCAGTAAATGAAGAAACTGAGAGAATGTTAACAATAACCACTCACTTAGGATTATTCAAATACAATCAACTTCCTTCCAGAATAACTGTTGCTCAACATTTTTCAAGCAAAGATGGATATCTTTGTTAAGGGTTTAGCAGGAGTCATCCCATATTTTGATGACATCCTCATCACTGCAAACTCAGAAGAAGTCCTCAGGGATAGAGTCACTCAAGTGTATCAAAGATTGGAAGAATTTGGAGCAACTCTTAATATTAATAAATGTGTATGGAGTACTCAGAAACTAACATTTCTAGGCCACATTATATTTGAACAAGGAAAAACCCCAGCACCTGAAAAAAAGCAGTATATAATGCTCCCAAACCTACAAACATCAAGGAATTACAAGCATTCTTAGGGCTTATTATTTTGACTCTTTTATAAAGAAAAAAGCACATGTGGACCAAACATTATTTGACCTTTTGAAGAAGAATCAAATCTGGAAGTGGACGTCAGAGCACAAAGATGCCTTCAAGAAAGTTAAATCTCTCATTGTCTGAGAAACTTTTAGTACACTATGACCATGAAGCAGATTTATGCCTGACAACAGATGCATCAGAGCATAGAGTAGGCACAGTGCTAAGTAACTCAACCCCAAGTGGTGAGAGACCAATAGCCTATGCTTCAAGGACCCTATCTAATGCCAAAAGAAACTACAGTCAGATAAATAAGAAGGCACTGACAATGGTTTATGGAATTAAAAAGTTCCACCACTATGTATATGGGCGAAAATTTACCATAACTACAAACCACAAACCTTTGTTGGGAATATTCATGAAAGTAAACCCTATTTCAGACCCCCTGAGTCCACAAATGATATGCTGGATATCAATACTCTCATCCTATGACTAGGATTTAAACTACAGAAGTGCGAAGTTGATCCAACATGCTGATGAACTGTCTAGACTGTTTGATGCTTCAGATAAAAGTAAACTATATTGACCAATGAAAGAGTAAAACAATGAACAGTAAGAGTGCATCAGACTGGACCAACAATGAAATGGCTTACCAAGTTCTGAAGAACTGGATCAGGGAGGGCTGGTGTAACAAGAAACCTGATAATCTACCAATGTCTTTCTGAAACACAAGTATGCAATTGTTGATATGTAAGGGATGTGTTCTCAATGGTGATAAGAGTGGTAATACCTTCACAAGGATAAAAATAGGTTCTAGAACTACTTCATAGTAGCCATCCAGGAATAGTGCACACCAAAGCATTAGCCAGAAGTTACATTTGGTGGCCAAGATTAAATGAAGATATAGAAACTTACACAAAAAGGTGTACTGACGGCCAAACAAACAGCAGACAGGACAAAAAGGAATATAGTCAGTGGCCACCAGCTACAAGAGCCTGGTAATGCATACAAATTGATCATGCCAGTCCCTTTATGAGACATATCTTTCTAGTTTTAGTTGATGCCTACTCACACTGGATTGAGCAAAGAATTGTTAAAAATACTGTGACAGATGAAACAATCAAACAAATGACCTCAATATTTGCAACACAAGGATATCCAGAGACTATAGTTTCAGATAATGATTCTGGTTTTTCTTTGTCTAAGTTCGAAAACTTTCTGATACACAGAGGCATCAGACACCTTCATATACCACCATAACACCCAGAAAGCAATGGCCTGGCCAAAAATGCATTGAACAATGCACTAAGAAAGCAAACATCCATGAGAATGCTAGAAGCATTAAATTAGGTTCTTTTACAACAACATTGTATTCCAAATGCTGCTAAGCAGAAAGACTACAGCAAAACTTTTCCTGAAAAAAAAGCTACAGACCAACCTAACTTTACTCTTACCCGAACTGATAAGAGAAACTGTTGATAGGAAGTCAGAGAAGTTTCTTGTAGGTGAGGTGTGGTTTAGGGATTGCCTACAACAGATTTAGATAAAAGTGGATTGGCATAACTTCCAAGAATATACCTACAGTACAAATGGAAGATAATGTTAGGCAAAAGAGACATTTTAATCATAACCACCATTACATCAATCTAAACTGGCAATTTTCAGATATACATCTCAAATCAATGGGAATAAACCTTCTGAAACAAGACCAGAGAAGTCAGAGACAAGTCCAGACTACCAGATATCAAAACCCCAGGAAAAGATTTTAGCAGAAGACCCAGAAATAGTCCAACCAGAATTATAAAATACAGTAGATAATGCAGAATATAAACACCAAAGTGAGATAGGAAGCCACCCACATATCTAAGTGTTTTTGTAAAATAGCTGTTTTTCTGCTATGGGTGGAGGTGTGTACTGTCACCTGCCATTGTTAATTAAGTTAAACAATCAAGAATGTGAAGGGTAGAATGTTTTATCTAGTAGAAGAGTATTTTAGTTAGAAAAACTTTCTTAGAGTATAACTTAAGTTGTGAATAAACCTAATTTTTGTTACCAAATCTGTTGGAGAATTAAATTAAGTTGATGCATACACATCAACTATATGACATATATTTAGTATGAAACTCAAATCCTGTTATGTTTTATGCTAAATTCAAACACAGCCATTATAAATATAAATATTTAATGAGAAAATGCAGTTTATGTACTCTTTTAATACTGTATTGCATCAATGTTTGTGTTCTACATACAAATTTACTCTGCACTTTTCCCTGTGGTCTCTCTCTCTCATAGTCCTCCCTTATAGTTGTTACTATATATATATATAAAATACATATTTTGCGGGTTCATCCGCAAAATATGTATTTTATATATTTAACCCGTGCAAATCTTCATTTTAACATATATATATACATAATTGAATATTTATAAATACAATACTCAGATATACTTTTAAAATTTTATCCACTTAGAAGGGTTTTTGACTATCCTTATAGTCTTTGTCAACTAACACTTTGAAAGTTCTAACCTTCCCACAATTACGTGATCTTAACATTTACAGCCTGCCTGTTAATATTGTCATGTTTTTATTTCTATATTAGCATAGCTTCCTTTATTTTTCTTTTTTTTTTTGTTATTTTTTCAATTTGCAATATTTTTACATTATTAAAATTGAAGTCAAAATCCAGAAATACACGTCTTATTATGGTTGTAAAAACAGATGCTGAAATATTATTATCCATTTTACAATTTCATTTTGATTTCCGAACCTGTTTTAATAACAAGTGTTCTTTAGCTCTTTTTTCCAACATACATCTTGATTCACTTATATATCCACTACCACATCTACATATCAATTTATAAATGATACAACTTTATTTATAAATGAGGTATTATCTTTAGAATTATTTATTAATTTGTTTAATGTAGGTGGTATGTAAAATGCAATATTACACATACCTTTATATAACTTCCTTATAAAATTTACTTGATCATTCTACATATATGGTATTGGTATCCATATTTTTTATTAGTAGGAGGATCAATATTATTATTAATATTTTTATTCTTATATCTTGTATTATATATATATAAAATACATATTTTGCGGGTTCATCCGTGTTAAAAACTTTTAATATTAATATACTGACATTTCGACTTGGTCACACAAGCCATCCACAGAGTTATAAAAGGTAGAAAAACGGTTGTAGAGGCGCTACAATCACTGATTTGAATAAAATGTTAAAATTCCACCAATAGCAAAAATGTTAAATTTAGGAATATTTTTTAAAAAAATCTTTCCAAATAGGAGGAAGTTTACATGTATCATCTTGCTTATTGATACAATCTGGCCTTTTAAGTATCTCAATGGCTTCTCTAATTTTGCATTGGTAGAGATTATCACATCTGGATATGATCCTGGTACTAGAAAAATCAATTTTATGACCTGAATCTATAGTATGGAGTGAGAGTGCTGATGATGATGAGTGTTGTTTAACTGCATTAGCATGCTCATCTTTCCTAACACTGATGCGATGATTACTCATACCTATGTAAGAAGCTTTACAATTTTTACATGAGATTTGATAGACACCATGAGATTCAAGAGGGATTGAATCCTTAGGCTTGGTTATTATATTGCTGATCTTTTGAAGAGCAGAAAATGCTGTATCTATATTATAGCGTTTTAATATACATCCGATACTGTCTGTTGTTCCTTTTACATATGGAACACAAATCCTAATAGCTGATTTATCATCTTTTTGTTTCCTATTTTGTCTATTTTGGGCTTGAAATAAGGCTTTTTTTTATAAATTTGTAATTATAACTATTTGCTAATAAAACACTATTAATGTGATTTATTTCTTCTTTCAGATGTGTCTCATCTGAAAGGTTAATTGCTCTATTTAAAAGAGTTTTGGCTACAGAAACTATCTGAGTTGGGTGATGATGAGAACGGAAATGCAAATATCTGTGTGTGTGTGTGTATCCTTTCTGTAAATAGAAAAAGATAAACTATTTGGTGTTCTGGTGACTAGAACATCAAGAAAAGGGAGTTTTCCATCAGACTCTGTCTCCATTGTAAATTTAATATGAGGATGCATATTATTTAAATGTAAGAAAAAATTATCTAATTTATTTTTTCCATGTTGCCGTATGACAAAAGTGTCATCTATGTATCTGAGCCAAATGAGAGGTTTTAAAGATGATGATTCTAAAGCACGAGTTTCTATATATTCCATGAATAAATCAGCTATTACTCCTGAGATAGGTGAGCCCATAGGAGTATAAAAAACTTGTCTGTAATTCTGTCCATTGTATACAAAATATGTATTTAAGAGACAATGTTTAATTAAAGCAATAATATGGTCTGGTAAATTGCAACATTGTGAGATTATATTTAAAGCTTCATCAATTGGAATGTTTGTAAACAAAGACACGACATTAAAACTAACCAGAATGTCATTAGCATTAATTTTTAAACTTTTTAAAACAGAAATAAAATGAAGAGAGTTTTTAATATATGATTTAATAGATGGGATTGTAGGTTTAATGAAATCCGATAAGTATCTGGCTAAAATATGAGTTGGAGAACCTATTGCACTTACTATTGGATGAAGAGGGTATCTAGTTTGTGAATTTTTGGAAGTCCATAAAATTTTGGATAGACACAAGATTTTTCACGAGGGATTATTTTATTTTTTATCTCTCTTTCAATAGGTGATTTATTAATAATAGCTTTGTTGTTTTTTCCAAATATGTAATATGATCTCTTTTTGATAGTTTATAAGTTTTATCATTAAGCAGATCTAAAATTTTATTATGGTAGATGTCACGATCCATTATGACTGTGGCATTACCTTTATCAGCTGGAAATACAACAATTGATTTGTCTGATTTTATATTATTTAATTCTTGTCTTTTTGTCTTTGAAATATTATTTTTAGGAAGCTTAACTTTTTTAAAAATATTATAAATCTCAGCTCTAGCCAAATCAGCCGATGTAGAATCAATTTTATCGAGAGCTGATTCAACATTACAAACAATTTTCTCAAAATGTATCTGGGAAGGTGTTAAAGCAAAATTGAAACCTTGTTCTAAAACCGAAATTTCATCTGTAGAGAGGGCTTTCCTAAATAAATTATAAACGGTTTTTTTGATTTGGATACATAATGTTTGGGGATTGTGTTCTAATTAGCATTTGCAATTTTTTCTTTTGCTTTGCTGTTACAAATTCCGAATCTTTAAATTTATAATTATAGAATTTTATTTTTTTTTTATTTTTTTTTTTATTATTTTTTTTTTATTTTTTTTTAATAATTATAATTATTTTTTTTAATTTAATTTTTAAATTAAAATATTAATTTTTATAATAAAATTAAAAAAATTTTTGTATATTTTATAAAAAAATTTTAAAAAAAAAAGTTAAAATAAACAACCACACATATTTTTTTCAGATTTAAGTAGAGGGCCAATAACTAAAAGAATCAGTTTAAGTAGAGGGCCAATAGCTAAAATCATCAGTGAAAAGGTTAAATGATCTAAAACTTGCAATACGATCAAAACTAGTCCACAGTAAAGGATGTATTTTATTACTAAGGAATAAACGTAAATGTAGCAATACTTTATCAATTTTGTCTAAATTTTTCCGAGTTTCTTTAATGAAAGAGTTTAAAATAATATTGCTAGTTTTCCTTAGAATTTTACTAACATTATAATTGTTCTTGTGAAACACAATTTATAATCTCACAACGTTGCTATTTACCAGAACATATTATTGCTTTAATTAAACATTGTCTTTTAAATACATATTTTGTATACAATGGACAGCATTACAGACAAGTTTTTGGTACTCCTATGGGCTCATCTATCTCAGGAGTAATAGCTGATTTATTCATGGAATATATAGAAACTCGTGCTTTAGAATCATCATCTTTTAAACCTCTCATTTGGCTCAGATACATAGATGACACTTTTGTCATACGGCAACATGGAAAAAATAAATTAAATATTTTTTTCTTACATTTAAATAATATGCATCCTCATATTAAATTTACAATGGAGACAGAGTCTGATGGAAAACTCCCTTTTCTTGATGTTCTAGTCACCAGAACACCAAATATTTTATCTTTTTTTATTTACAGAAAGGATTCACACACAGACAGATATTTGCATTTCCATTCTCATCATCACCCAACTCAGATAGTTTCTGTAGCCAAAACTCTTTTAAATAGAGTAATTAACCTTTCAGATGAGAGACATCTGAAAGAAGAAATAAATCATATTAATAGTGTTTTATTAGCAAATAGTTATAATTACAAATTTATAAAAAAAGCCTTATTTCAAGCCCAAAATAGACAAAATAGGAAACAAAAAGATGATAAATCAGCTATTAGGATTTGTGTTCCATATGTAAAAGGAACTACAGCCAGTATCAGATGTATATTAAAACACTATAATATAGATACAGCATTTTCTGCTCATCAAAAGATCAGCAATATAATAACCAAACCTAAGGATTCAATCCCTCTTGAATCTCATGGTGTCTATCAAATCTCATGTAAAAATTGTAAAGCTTCTTACATAGGTATGAGTAATCATCGCATCAGTGTTAGGAGAGATGAGCATGCTAATGCAGTTAAACAACACTCATCATCATCAGCACTCTCACTCCATAATATAGATTCAGGTCATAAAATTTATTTTTCTAGTACCAGGATCATATCCAGATGTGATAATCTCTACCAATGCAAAATTAGAGAAGCCATTGAGATACTTAAAAGGTCAGATTGTATCAATAAGCGAGATGATACATGCAAACTTCCTTCTATTTGGAAAGATTTTTTTAAAAAACATTCCTAAATTTAACATTTTTTGCTATTGGTGGAATTTTAACATTTTATTCAAATCAGTGATTGTAGCACCTATACAACCGTCTTTCTATCTTTTATAACTCTGTGGATGGCTTGTGTGACCAAGTTGAAATGTCAGTATATTAATATTAAAAGTTTTTAACATGGATGAACCCGCAAAATATGTATTTTATATATTTAACCCGTGCAAATCTTCGTTTTAACATATATATATATATATATATATATATATTCGTTTTAACATATATATATATATATATATATATATATATCAATAAAACCCAATACCCATTATAAAATATAAATTTAAGAAATAACAATAAGGTTACAGTGAATATAATATTATAGTCTAAATTATTTTGTAGCGCTTTCAATTATGTGGTAACCTCGTCAGCTTTAACTGAATTTCAAAATTTAAACTTAATACTACATATATTTCCACAAGCTGTGTATGGCCATATTTGCAGTTTGCCTATTAATAACATCGTTCTTATATTTCTCAATTAATACTGCCTCTTTAATTTTTCTCTTTTTATGATTTCTTTCTTCCATTAATATTTTTATTTCATTACTATCAAATATAAATTTATTATTACAAGTTTTTTCATGGTCAAAGAATACTGAAGCTGTATTGAATTGACTATTTACATTATTTTTAATTTGTTTATATAATAATTGATGCTCCTTCAATCTTTTTTCCACAGAACATCTCGATTCACCGATGTAAAATGTTTGACACCTACATGAAATTTGATAAATTATATTACTTCTTTGTAATTTAGGAAATATACACTTAGAATTATTAATCAATCGATTAACATTTGGAGGAACACACAATGAAATATTATACCCTTCTTTAAATATATTCTTGATTAATTTATATTACATGTTATTTACAAATGTAAATTAAGTTTAAACGTAGTGTTAAGTTTAAATTTTGAAATTCAGTTAAAGCTGATGAGGATTACCATGTAATTGAAAGTGCTACAAAATAATTTAGACTATAATATTATATTCATGGTTAACCTTATTGTTATTTCTTTATATATATATATATATATATATATATATATATTAAATGTTATATACAATTATAATATATATATATATATATATATATTATAATTGTAACCAACATTTAACAGTTCATTGGAATATATTTCAATATTTTTGTCTTTATCCATTAAATATTTGCAAAGACTATTATTTCTAAATAAGAAAGATTTCAAACCTGCCATTTTATGTGACATTGGCACTCTTGATTTATATAGAATATAACCTGTTTTTAATATTGGTTTAATTGCCATACAGTAATCCAACATACACTGATTTCTAGTTATTTTAAGATCAAGAAATTAAACACACATTAAATGTTCATCTGTTTTTATCCATTTTAAGTCATTTAAATCATTTAAATCTTTGAACAACTCTTTAACTGTATTTGGCCTGCCATATAAAAAAAACATATTGATAATATACAGTAAGGTTTTTTTGATAATGTTCCTTTTTTAGAATATTTTTTTTATATGTAGAAATTACAAAATTATAAATTTGAGCAAACCCATTGGCCACTTTTGCCCATTTTATAAAAATCCTTCTTAAAATCTCATAAATATTTTTTGTTGATAAAGCTTATTGTTTCACTTATAAATTTTATTGTTTTCACGTTAACATTTTTAAAACTTGATGCATTTATAATAATTTCAATAGATGTTATTTGATCAATTGATCCATTCATTTCACTTATGTCTAGAGTACATATTATATCATTAATATCAATCACAACATTCAGATTTTATTAACAAAATCAAATGATGAAGATATTGTATATTTACAAAAACCAAGAATTTCTTGTAGCATTTTTTCAATAAACAACATGTTTCATAATAAAATGTCCCCCCATCCAGATCAACCATTAAATGTAATGGTTCATTCCTTTTATGTAGTTTTATATTTGAAAAAATCTTGGACATATTGTAGAAGGATAAATCTTACAGTAAGTACTATTATCAATCATATTATTTTTAGCTTTTTTAAAAATGTTATTAATAAATGTAATATGTAAATTTTTATATTTACTTTATCATCTTTCATAAAATTAAGATTATTCATTTGAGAAATAACATTGTCTTCATAATCAGATTTTAGTAATAAACACATTCTTAGTCCTTTATCTTCTTTTATACAAATTAAATTATTATCAGATATAAATTTTTTAAACTTAGATATTTGTCTGTTCCTATCATAATTTGTTTTATAATGAAATTTTTTTTACTCTTTTTATTAAATCTTTACAAACTTTTAAATCACATTTAATTATGCTTAAGGAATTTTCAACCAAAGATTTCAATTCTAGATCGCTGTCTTCCTATTGACCACCTACATATTTTGCACCAAGATTTAATGTTTTTGTTGAAAATTGAGATGCACATTTGACAAATTAATGTAATTATTATCATGAAACTGACTTTTACAGCCCTTGTCATACAAAAAGTTGATTTTTTTTATAAAATTACATACATATTTCTAAAGATAAAACCTCATTTATAAAAAAAATTGTATTAACATTTCTAAAGATAAAACCTCATTTACAAGAAAAAAATGTATCGTTTATAAATGGATATGTAGGAGTGGTAGTGTAAATATGGTAATCAAGATGTACATTAGAAAAAAGAACTAAAGAGCACTTGCTGTTGTTAAAAAGAGTTCAGATATTGAATTGAAATTGCAAAGTAGATAATAATGTTTCAGCATTCATTTTTCATGACCATAGTAATTCATGTATTTATGGTTTTAACTTCAATTACAATAATGTTAAAATATTGCAAGTTTAAAAAATAATAACAAACAAAAAATAAAAGAAGCTATGCTAATATACAAATACAAACTTGATTTAATTAACAGGTAGGCAGCAAACATTATGATCACAGAATTGTGGGCAGATTAGCCTTTCAAAGTGTTAATGGTTGATAAAGATTGTCAGTTAATCAATCAAAAGTACTTCTAGTAAAAATATATTATTTAATTTGGAATACTGTGTTAAATTAATTTGTTTGAATTATTATTATATGATTTAAAAATACAGACATTTAATGGTTATATATATATATATATATATATATATATATATATATATATATATATATATATATATATATATATATATATATATATATATATATATATATATATATATATATATATATTGGTAAGTATTCAGATTAACTGTAGGTTAAAGTATTAAAAAAAATAAAAAAGTTTGTTGATCTTTTTTGGTTTACCTTTCAGTTCATCCACAGATACTGGAAATCATAAAATATAAATTTAACTTGATAATCATGATGACCCAAACCTTTTTAAATAATTTTTTTTACTCCTAATTCTAGTTTCAAAATCCTACATTTGTTTTAATCAATCTCAAAAAAATAAAAAAAATAAAGAGATTTTAAAAATAATTAAGTGTCTCATAAAAGATTACTTGACTAAAATCAACATTATTTGTAAATATTACAAATTTCAATTTCTGTTATTGCAATCACCATAGAAACACTTTATAAAATTAAATGTTTTTTATGTTTCACATATATTTGTTTGTAAATTAATTTGGAAAAAATTATTATTAAAAAACGTATGTATAAATATTTATATCCATTAGAATGTATCAAAATTGTAATATAAATTCTTTATTTCAGTTTAAAAATGAAAAATCATATTGAACATAGATTTCATTTCAATATATCCATTTCTCTTCAAACTTCCATTGCACTTGCAAAAAGGAGGAAAAATTTGCTGGAACAGATCGTTCATCATTGAGTTTTATTTGATGACAGCAATAATGTCATCAAGAATATGTGATAAATGGAAAAGAGAAACTGTAATTTGGCTTCTTATCATATTGTCATTGCATAGAATAGATACATTTTTCTCTGCCTTTAAAAAATTATAAAATTTTATCATTGAAAGGGTGATTCATAAAACCATGGAAGAATAAGAGTTTTAACTATCTGCCCATTCTATGGGGCAGCTTTCTGAAGAAATTACAAAGATGGCAGCAAAAATGTGAAAGAATAAAACCTATAAAATGCATTATATTGCAGATCAGTGATTTAAAGATATTGCATGTTTAAAAATCCAAGATTGCATTTTCTTATCTGTGATAGTAATAACTACCAAAAAAATGTCCAAGACTGATCAATTCAATTTATATTATAATAAGCAATGTTAGCCTCCATTCTCTTAAGTCAAAAAAAAGAAATAAAAGAAAAAGCTAGTATTAAATCCTTCATATCATTTTAATATGATTATGTCTTAAAGAAATTCTATTTGAACATCATTGCTAGTGAAAAGGAAAATTGAGGTTAGTGATGTATAATTTAACCCTCATTTTTTTAAAAGCCAGTATATATATTGTGCCGGTCAGATGATGTATGTTGGTTTAACTCAGTTTGAATACTAGGCGAAAGTACCTCAAGGCCACCCATACGTGAGATATTAAATCAAGAATACTATGACCTCTGCCCTCTTCACCTATTACTGAGTCTAATTATGAACTAACAACATTATCTGAGACATACATAAATTATTTGCTCACCCAGCCCAAGCTTAGCACCAGGGGAGAGACAATGGACAAGAATACTTATGGAACTAAACAGTGAAATGTGCATAAAAGTACTATGAAAAATGTGTTTTGCGTGCCTGGATCATTGGAAAAGCAAAATAAAGCATTAAAAAAAATAAAATTAGAAAACTCAAGTTTTTTAGTTAAATAATATATTTAATTAATGACTTTTAAAATATTAATAATGTTTTAATGGCCTCCGCTATTTTCCTGAATTAATGAAAAACTAATTAGGCAAGAAAAACAGATAGTACTGATATAATATTTTTGCGGTCTAAGTCTTTTTTTCCCAATTTTAATAAAATGGTCAATTCGATTCTCTTCGATAAAGCACAATAAAAAAAATCTTTCATAAAGCATTTTCTAATTGCTTTGCACTAAAAACAGTTTAAAATTATTTGAGATGTATATAGCTAAATAAGATATACATAATGAGCTAATGGAGGACAAAAGAGGCATTATCGAGGAGATCAAGTTGGCAAACAAAGGAAATTGTCTCGTATTTACTTTACAAACATAAATGAAATAAGGGTATGAGCACAGACTTTCACATGATCCATCACTCTCCACTCCATCTAATAACACTGATACACTTAAACACATATATGTTAAAAAGATAAATAATCACCAATATACATATTTCATGCTAAACCAGCAATCATCAGTTGGTCCAGATTATCATCTCTACACATATATACTATAAGTGCTCAGATATATATTAAGATAGACAATCCTCATACTTTAATGGACAGGGTTTAATCCACTCCACACTCCAACTCTTCAACAGTCCATCCAATTGAAAATCTGATGATGGAATGCTCAAAGGTCACCCTGAGGCCAAGATTCTTGTCACACCCATGTTGACCTAAGGTCAATCTAAATCCCACATGTACAGGACATAATCCATTAAATACATATGCAAGGATGGGAAGACATCTCTATAATGTAATAACTGAAACAGGCTTATTTATGCCCATCCTTGCATATGTATTGAATGGATTATGTCCTGTAAATGTGGGGTTCAGATTGACCTTAGATCAACATGGGTGTGACAAGAATCTCAGCCTCTGAGTGGCCCTTGAGCATTCCATCACCAGATTTTCAATTGGATGGACCGTTGAAGAGTTGGAGTGTGGAGTGGATTGAAGCCTGTCCATTAAAGTATGAGGATTGTCTATCTTAATATATATTTGAGCACTTATAGTATATATGTGTAGAGATGATAATCTGGACCAATTGATGATTGCTGGTTTAGCATGAAATACGTATATTGGAGATTATTTATTTTTTCAACATATATGGGTTTAATCAGTGTTATTAGATGGAGTGGAGAGTGATGGGTCATGTGAAAGTCTGCGCTCATACCCTAATATTACATATATATAGACACAGGTATAAATAATCCTGTGTTTCTGTTATAAATGAAATTGGAAAGATATTTTAAATGAAAAATTAACCTTTACTTACACCGCAATGGAATATGAAATATTGATAACATGTTAGCAAAGAGGAATAGCGCAGGAAAAGGGTTAAATATAAATAGATAGAATATCATACAATATATATATATATATATATATATATATATATATATATATATATATATATATATATATATATATATATATATATATATATAACATTAGTCTAATGCAAATAGTTAAGTTACAAATATAATTAAATAAAACAATTCAGAAACATAATTCAATAATGAAATTTAGAAAGGTAAGATCAAAAAGGGTAGAATAGTAAATAGTTCATGAGGAGAGATATGATTACCATCCTGGTTCTTTGGTCCTGTTCCCACAACGTTCATGACTTAATCTGTTCATCAATACGTGTTTGTCCGGACAAGGAAAAATGGAAATATATAGCATTCTTTCAAGAAAAGTCCCACAGATATGGCACAGAGTTCAGATTAATATTGGTTGGATACTCCAGCATTTTGATGATTTTAGGACCTCAGCAGCAGGCAAAGCTATTTGCCTAACCATAAATCATGTTCATTGCCATCAAAATACTATGACTTTTAAATCGTTGCAAGTTAAAACTTCTCCATGATTTCGAGGATGACAGTTGAATAACTTTTGGAGCAAAATCTGGACGAGAAGCAAAATCTGAGAGTTTCACAGCACAGGATCTGCCAACCTAATCAATAGCCAATCCCACTAATAAAAACTCATCATCATGGTAATTAATGAATGGAAAGCCAGAGAAAACTGAATGAATTCTCCAAAAAGAAATCTGACTGAAAGCAAGCAAGAGAAATCTGAATGAATTCTCACAAGAGAAATCTGACTAAAAGCAAGAAAACTCTGAAAAGGCCAAGTCTTTTGTTCTCTCTCCTATTTATACCTTTTTTGTAAGATACCCTCTATTGTTTTGTGTATGATCTTAGAACTTGATAAGCCCACCCCCCATGCTCCTTTGTTTCAAGGTAATATTTTCTAAAAATAACTTTTAGTTTTTTATTCTAAATTTCTGTCTTTAAACTTTGAATTTTTATTAATTAAACAAAAAGAGAAGGCCATCATTAATTTGCCTTGAATGGGGTAATTAATTAAAAACTACATTCCTTTAGAAAATGTTGGCGGGCTTATCTCAAAATAAAATCATACACCATATTTTAACAAGATTTTAAAAATATATATATATTCTTATTTCTTTTAATAAAATAAGCATTTTATTTCAGCAGAATTTTGCATTAACTCATATATATATATGCTTGACGTATATATATGTTTGATTAATAGGTTTTACAAGTAATTTTTTTAACAGCAATTTAATGTTAGAATGGAATTTATTTAAAAGGAAATATTTAAATGCAAATACACATTTAATAAACGTAATTAATTTTAACTTTAATGCAAAACCCTGCTGATATTGGGCTATAAACTTAATTCAGGTCTACAATACTGATTAAGTTTTTATATAATATATATATATATATATATATATATATATATATATATATATATATATATATATATATATATATATATATATATATATTGTAACCTCTGCTCTTCTCACTTTTTTACTTTATTAGATTTATAAATGCCCAGGCACCAATTTTATACAAGATAGAATAAAATTTATAATTGTAAATTGCTTTTAAACTTATTTAAAAGATTCTTATATTGTAATTATTCTATGGCTTAGCTCACTTGAGGTTATAGCACATGGTCTTCATATAGGATGCAAATGAGAGTAATAAAACATTTATTAATAACAATTCTGTAACACTAATTTAATCATATGCCACACATTTACTTAATTACAAAACTATTGCAAAATTATCAATTATCATATTTAATGTAAGATAGATAATGATGAGGATCGGGTATCTTTTTATCCAAATCACCACCTATTCTAAGCAAAGTAGATTATATATTATTAGCGCTGTAATATGGTGATTTATCATCTCCAGATAGATTAAATAAATTGACTTCTACTGGCAAATCTATATATTTTAGGGCTATGCTATGTTAACCATATATATGTGTGTGTGGAAATGGAGAATCGAATGTAATCAAGCAATTCATATGGGCTAATAATTAAATAAAACATTTATTAAAAATAAAATAAAAGACAAAATAAATAGTAATAATAAAAAATATTATTTTATGCATAACCAATTATATTTCTTCTACAGTAAAACCAAAATTGACTAATATTTAATATACGAATCATATATTTTCAAATATGTGTGCTTTTATATTATCTTAAATATGATGTATTTTTAAAACATAC
Organism: Epiperipatus broadwayi; assembly: GCA_028023455.1. NCBI lineage: Eukaryota > Metazoa > Onychophora > Udeonychophora > Euonychophora > Peripatidae > Epiperipatus > Epiperipatus broadwayi. The sequence goes on along the minus strand of JAQFVV010006199.1, from coordinate 25,625,952 downwards.
TTTTTATTAGCTTATTTATAAAACTTGGATGATGCCATAAATCAATCATCTTTTATACATCTTATAAAAATTTATACAACACTTATCTGTTATAATCAGTGTAAATCATCTAACATTAACTATACAAAATAAAGAAAGGCAGGGAAAAACAATAACCAAACACTTATACTTATTTCCGTGAGAGTTAAATAATATCTCCAAACTCAATCTAAATAATCTAACTGTCCCTTGGCCATTTCTACCACCAACTTACATTCAATATACTTCCTATATAATGAACTTTTAACAGACAAGGTTTTAATTTTTTATTTTTTTTAATAAACATCATTAACAAAATTGAAGCATAATAAATACATTTTTTTAAAATAATAATTTATAGCAACACGCGCACATCCGAATATCTATAATCACCTATAATATAATTTCTAGATCATACAAAATAATAGATTATCATATTATAATGATATGAAGTTACATTGTTTTGTTTTTTTAAAAGAAAACAAAAAATAAAATAAAAAAAAATTGGTTATACATCTGTTGTAATCAATAACGAAAATACTTATCAATATCTCATCATTACATGTTAAGTTTTTTTTAAACAAAATTGAAAGTTGAAAGAAACATACATATCAATTTTAAAGACAACAGTAAATTATAACATAAAAAAATATCTATCCAATTTTTAATGCATATTTGTTAAGAATGACAGTAGTCTTTTTTTTATCATAGAATTCCATTATAGGCATGATAAATAACATTTGCATGCATTGGAATTATTTTGTTATATATGTGCAAATAGCAAAGTTATACAGTATAAAATTATCATCCTGATATAAGATTAAATAGATAAACTTTTTCATTTTAAATTTTATTTTGTAGAATATTGATAGAAAATTTTTAAAATTGAAAATCAAGCGTTTAATTATAGCATCTAATAAGAAAATTTTAGCTAGCTTTATTTTAAACAATTTTGCCATTTTAATATTATTTAGCTTTGGTAATACTTTAAAATAAATCATAATTATTTAGCTTACATATCATCCAGGCATTTTAAAGGTAGTGAATATGGACCATTGTTTGGCAGAAATTCAGGAGGCTGGTATCCCTCTGAAGGAGGGTGTTATCTCCTCATTTTTATATCATTCAAGTAGTATAATAACAAAAATTTTCCACAAGTATATTATTAGAATCATTGCGATGTTTTTTTTATATTTGTTCTAATACTCTTAGAGACTTATTGATTCTTTTAAATTTTTTTTTTTACATTTTTTTCCTTGGAACTTTTTTTTTACTTTCCTTCAAGTTTTAAACTCTATGTCTTTTTTCACTCATGCCCTCTGTGTTTTTTTTTATTACAATCAACTTTGGAAATTTGCCAGAATTTTTGCTTATAAAATTTTAACAATACAATTTTTGAATGGAATAAACATAATAATAATAAAAAAAATTAAATATCAAATATTAATTTATAAATGTTATTCACCAATATACAAATAATCTTTATCACTTTTAAGTATAAGATTATGAACAATACATAATTAGTAAATAATAAATAAAATATAGGAAAAAAAATTCTAATTAATAATATATCTATTATAACACCCACCGACATATCTATATTCCTCCATTATGAACCCTAACCCGAAGCTTCGACGAGAGGTATTTATGAGCATGGTTTGAACCCATCTCACGCGCCAATCTTACCAGTAGGTAGGAATTACCTCCTCGAAAACATATATATATATAGGTTCTGATATCTATCTGATGTGGTGATGCACCGAACTAGCTCAATCTCAAGGTTGGGGACATCTGTCTATCTAGAGAACAAGGCTATAAATTAACCAACACTGTCCTACGCATATATTTATTTTGCGATAGCTTAAAGCTTGAAATCCTTAATCTAACCCGGGTCTAATGGGATTTATTTACTTGATCATATACCCTCCCAATAAATCTCTTCGAACCTACACATATGATTGCTATGCAAACACTCAGGCCATCCATTATCATACACACATATATATCACGCTCATTCATCCACACACCATATAATGCAAATACATATATATGTGAGCAGTATGATTAATATAGTCATATATCTAACTTTAAATATGAAATTTTAATATAGCAATTAACTGAGGTAACACGAATTCTTTATTGAGATACATATACTGAAAATAGTTGGTGACGTGTCACTTTACCTGGACTCACTCGATTAAACAAGTCTGTATTGACATCTGGCCACGAACTTGATCTACACGATCTCTTCGGATGGCAAACAGTTCCAATGGTCGTTAGGTCCGGCGACAGGTTTCAGAGGTGGAGTAGTTGGTATACTCTCTCGCAAAGGTCTAAATCTCGAACTATTTTGGTCAACATTTCCTCTATGGAACAAAATCTCTTGATTTATTATGACAGTTCGCAAGTCCGGTCAGGTGAATTCATGACGAGTATCCCCGGAGTCGAGTGACGACTAGCGCACAAATCCAATTACCCCGACATTTTCTGACAAAAAATATTAAAACTTCTTAAGAAAATCTTTGCGTCTTCCTTGTTAGGACTAAAGCCGCTTCTCTCCTTTTTTTTCTTTTCCCACTCGAGCGCAAGACAAAAAAAAAAAGTTCTTTGTATTCACCTTTAACTCTTCAAAATCTTTCTGCATATTCCTACACCGCTGACCAGTCCTTCCATTGTTCTTCAAAACAAAAAAAAACTATATCCACAGACCAGTTTTCCGCCCTTCCCGGCGCCAGTTATTTCTAAACTGCCTACAGCAATTCACTCATCCTATTTCAGTCCTCACATGTTCACAAGGTGACTCAATAAAAGAAAACGTTGATGTTACCAAATATTATTAATAAACTCAAAAAAAAAACTATGTGAATAAAATCTATCTAAGAATAATTAATTGCGTTTTATACCGCTCTACATATATAAGTGATCGCAACCCCTCCGATACTAACTACGTATTTTTATACTCACACATACGCTATATCTACATTACTTGTAACCGGGTTCGAATGACCGTTTACATATATTCTTTTATTTATTTGTTTATACATGGTCCCTACATTAACACTATCAATTATGTCATATTTTACATATGCGTGTATTCGAACC